>APFE030818499.1:0-18046 GCA_000404065.3 Pinus taeda | reverse complement strand
GTAACTTACAATCCGACGGTCACGATATGTAGTGATCCGACGGTTCATTCTCTCCTCGGTATTACCAACACTTGATCCGTGGCTATTCTGTAGAGACCTTTACTTCTAAGTAAATCTTCCATGTTAGATACCCATTGGAAGTAGTTAGTGTTGTCAAGAATGACTTGGCTCGAAGTTAGCTTTAGCCGAAAAACTAAATATTTAAAAAAAATTGAACCTTGTGGCTCAAAGTTATCTTTAGCCGAAAAACTATATATTTTTCTCAATGTTTCTGATTTTCCGAGATCACACTAAGGTGCGGGGAAAAGAGCATACGCATGAGAAAAAATCCTTCATTTTTGTTTATGATTTTCCCAAATCGCCCAGAGTCGCAGGGCAAAGAGCATATGCAGAAATGAAAGGTATAGATCCGGTTAAAAAAAAACTAAATAAACCGAACCGAAATAAGCAGAGAGAAAATAACAGTAAACTGCAAATAAACACTGTATACATCCAGATCTTAAAAATGACACAGATAGGGCTACCGGAAACCTTTTCACGTGAAACGAAAGGGGTTCCTCACTGGAACAGATGCTCCGAACACAACAGAGCAGTCCTCTTGGCCCAAAAGCAATCAGAAACAGTAGATCTAGGAAACGACATCCGCATGCAGTTCTACCGGTCTTCAGATTTGGATCACCAACGGATGCGGCCCTCAAATAGCTCTGATACCATGTATGAATTTATAGGGTAAGTTCCTCAGACAGAACACCAAAAGGACACCGCTCACAAACAGATCACAGATCAACACACCAGTATTTTGACGTGGTTAAAATCCTCAAAGAGGGAAGCAGTCCACGGCCTGCGCCAACGTGGCTACTACAGGCAATTTATTAATAAAATAATGAAAATTTACATAAGCTTCTCTCATGCACAGTTAACCTACAAATGACCCTCCATGCGCTTAAATGAATTCATGGACCAATCGGGTGTCAAGCCATGATCAAGTGTCGGTAATACCGAGGAGAGATGAACCGTCGGATCACTACATATCGTGACTGTCGGATTGTAAGTTACAAAATGTATAATGGTAAAGAAACACACTTTACCTAACTCTATACCTAACTCTATACTAGACCAAGTTGAACTTAACTATTTCCTATGTGTCGGAATATCCTAACACTTATAGGGGAGCTTAACTTGATATTTTGCACTCAAAGTTCCTTGTTGTAATTTACTGCCACTTGTTCAAAAAGGAAATAAAATATAACTATGAAGTTTATCAACTATAATCGATCATTTGTTTTTTAAATTTATCACTTATCCTGATATTGTGATGGTTTTGAACTAAAGACTTCAAATACCAGTTGAATCCCATTGATTTGTATACTCCCTTTTGAATTCAATGACCAAATTGTGCTCAACAATCTCCAATTCCATTCAATGAAAACACCATGCCACTAATATCCAGTGCTAATGCATGACAACACCATGATAAAGAATTCAAGCTATTAGAAAATTATATATTGCAGAGCAATGGAATACATAAAATATTTGAGAAACACAAACACATCAAACAAGAGAGACACAAATATACATGTTTCACCCAATTCGGGCTACGTCCGTGGAGAGAGAGTGAGTTCTTCCTTTATATTATCTAGCAAAATAAAGAGATACAAACTACACTAGATCCACTATAATATCCTCTTCTCTCACACATAATCTCCTCTCTCTTTCTCATTTTGAATACAAATATACAAAATTGCAATACAATTCACTCGTATATAGCAAAGGGTTTCATGGTAGGTAAAATAAATTTAAATTAAACATAACTTCTACCATCAGATCATCCGCCTAATGAACGGCTCAGATTGACTACGCAATTACAATATTTTACAAGGAAATTTTACATCTATTTTTAGCTTCGGGGGTGATGCCCCCAAACCCCCGCAAGGGTGGGGATCATAAAATCATCATCGTAACCCATGTACACCCTTGATGGCGATTAAATGACCAGTGTTGCCACCCCATTATGAACTAGGACCCAGCATGGAGATACATCTAAATAAAGAGGATAATCATGCTCAAGACCCAACACAAGTAAAATTCACCTTCGTGAATGATTTGATAAAAATATCTACTAGTTGCTATTTTATGGGATAATACTCGAAAGAAACAATAACAACCATAACAAGATCATGAGTGTAGTGAGTATGAAGGGGTCTATGCATGGATCTAGGTTACACTTTTTGGAAGAGAGAGGGTGCATTTTGGTGAAAAAAATAAGCTCGATCGAGTCACTGTATGCACTCAATCAAGATATTTTTAAGCATGTGATCGAGCTACTTAAGGTCTTGAATATAAATCTATCGATCATTTAGGAAAAACCTCAATTGAGCTCTGGTGCAACGTGAGTTAGGAGGTGCATCAAGAGTTAGGGCTTGATTGAGCTTTATGGATTGATTGAGAGTTAGGGCTAGATTAAGTGCTAGGGCTCATTTCTGATTCAAAACCCTATTGCGGTTGGTGCACAATTACTTTTTAAATCGCTCGATCGAGTTGTTTTTAAACCACATTCACGACTTGATTAAGTATTTCATTAACCCTCGATCATGTTATTTTAATTTAGAGCTCAAGTGCTCGATTGATCATTTTAAGCCCTCATTCGAGCTACTAAGGTCATAAAAATCACATTTTAGCACTCCTTTTGCATTGTCTACAACACAATTTTGTATGCTAGGAGATTTAGGTAATAATTTGTCCTTAAGAGGTGGATTTGATAGTTTTGGATTTGTGAAAGAATCCTTTGTCTAATGGCATATGACTTTGACAGTTTCAAATTAATATAATGTTTTTCATCTAATTTCTTTTGAACATAATGCTTGAAATTCTTTTGGAGAGTTTCAAAGCGGGTGAATAAAAAATTAATAATATAAAATATAAGCAATGAATTTTTTTCAACACAAAAATAACACTATTTCATTTCCAAGTCCTCTTCAAATGGGTACTCTTGGTTTTTCAATTTATTTAAACACTTGAAAATATCTTTTCAATTTATTTAAACACTTGAAAAAAATCTTAAGTGAACACGTGTCTACAAAATGCAATTGAAATATTACTTTGTGAACTTCGAAAATAATTTTATATAATTTTGCATTAAAAAAAATAGTTCTTTCTTTGTAGATCATGCTATTATACATACTTTTAAAAAATTTACACATTTTAGGCTACTTTATCATAGGTGAACAAACACATGGGTGATAAGATGTGAAAAAAGATTCAAGGACAAACATTTCATTTAATGGAATTTTTACACATTATATGACATTAATTTTTTTACATTATATGACACTAATTTTTTTTTTTGTAAAAAATGTCATTAGGACAACAACATAAATTCTCCACAAACTTTCTTTTTTACTCTAAATCAAATATCACAGTTTTTATATCAATTATGAGTGTTTTAATTTTATAAAACATCACCATATTTAGCCCAAAAAATATAACCCATCTTCATTAATACACCTAAAAGTTATTTTGTTTATTTTTATAGTGATACATATTAATCTATGCAACATAAATTTAGGGTTTATTTTTTTTAGATTTTAACTCAATAGCTTATTTCTAAACCAATTCAAGCTCGATAAAAACATGCCACAACGAAACTACATCTTTAGCTACTTCCTTAGCTATCATGTACTTTGTTTTGCGCGAGCAAATAGATATAGTTATCAAATTCTTACATCTTTAACTACTTCCTTAGCTATCATGTACTTTGTTTCGCACGAGCAAAGGGAGATAGTGATCAAATTCTTAGTGGACCAGACCATGAAATTAGAACTTAACCAAGCTCGAAGATGTAGGTTCTAGTGGAGTATTTATCAAAACTATGAGCTTCCTAATTAGAGTTTGTTTGTATAAACAAGAAGAAAAATTGTATCCCTACTCCAATAGAAAACACCATAATATATGATAATTGTCTTTGCTTCCTAAAAGTGACTATGATGAGGATTATATGTAAAAGAGATATCATATGTAAACCTCGATAGCATACTAATGATAAAAGAGATATCAAATTTGTTGTACGTCAACTACTTCAAATTTCCCACAACATGATGGTAAAGTGCAATAACAAGAGGATTAGTACAGTCAACAGTTAACTTTACGCCTAACTGAAATTGGATGGATAAAGGATTATAATTACTCATGGAAATAAGAAAGTAAATACGTCACATACTTAATTTTTGAAAGAAATATACTATCAAACATATGCCAAATTTGAACACAATAAATATCAATATTCTCATACCAATATCTCGATATTTTAGTCCATACAAATACTTTTCTAATTTCCATACTCAACTTGAGTTTTAGTAATGATAAAACCATGTCGTTGTTGCTTATAAGTCTTCAAGAATATCACCATTGAAAAATTCAACCTTGACATCCGTTTGGTGTAGTTCTCATTGATATAATGCAAAAAGACAAATAATAGTTCATATAGTGTTCATTTTGGCCACTAAACAAAAAGTTTCATTATAATAAGCACCTTCAACAATAAAAATTTTCCACAAGTTGAGGTTTATGTTTTCATCCGGTCATTTTGTATTAAATTTTTTCTTATATCTATTTACAACCAATTAAATTAAGTCTGGCAGTAAGGGAAAGGAGAGTCCAAATTTTTTCCCTAAATAACATAATATTTCTCCTCCACTTTTTTTTGTTGAGCTTCTCAATCCATGAATTAAAAAGAATTATGAATGTCATTAAATTTAGAAATTTTATAATTTCTCAATAATTAGAATAAATTCTAAAACTAGGTTTGTTGGTAAAATTTGATGTGGTCATATATGTCCTTCTCGTCCTTCTCCAATAGTTTGAATTTGATATAAAAAAATATTTATCCATTCTTGAAGTTCATTGAGAGTCATCCATTTTATTAGGATGTGAGTGTTTCTCACAGAAGTAATTAGATTGGAAATAATATCATTACTCATGATGAACAAATTCTTTGGAATTCATGGTATCCATATAAAAGGTATGTTAGATATTCTTCAAGGAATATGTTTGACTTGTTGTGAATTGATCCATGTACCATTTCATGAACTACAAGTCAAATATTTATACAATATCTATCAATATATAAAATAATTTGGGAGACAATGAAACTATTTTCATGAAATGGTATTGTCTTAATTATTGAGCAACCATATCAATAACTTGAGTTCCTTTTCCATTTCCTTCTTGATCAATCATGATGACTGCACTATCAACAAATCATATCATCACTCCATTGCCACATTAAAATTCTTTACAAGTGCATATAATTATGTATCTAACAACCTCTAGTTTCTTTAGGGGCATGTTAGGTTCTTATTCTTTCATTATAGCAATGGTTACATAATATATATAAGTGCATTTAAAATTACATGCTCCTAGAGCTTGATTACACATTATTTTATAGGCTTCATTGTTATCTAATATTTTCAAACAAGTTTGTTGCTAAATTATTTTTCCTCCATTTTTTTTTTAACCCCCATAAATAACATGGAAAAAATGAAGAGTTCTCAAAGCTAGTAATATTCTTCCACCAACAATAGCTCTTTTATTCCATACACGTTAAAAAGCAACAAATTGAGTACATATAGGAATTTTGCATGCAATTATTCTAGTAGAAATTATGGTGATAGTTTTAGATACTCCACCCATTTCATAAATTATTTGACCTATTTTTGTGACATACACCCAATATCTAGGAGATCCTTTCTCGTAACCCATGTTTTTTTCTCTAGGTCTCATTCTAATAAGTTTGTCTAGAAATATACATACCCATATTTTTTTCCATGAGGGGAATAATGAGTAATCATTCTTCATCTACATTATATCTACCCAAGTATGATCCAAGCAGATTCAAGATCTTAGAGAGTGAATCTACTAAAACAATTGTGATTTCCATGGTAATATACTCTTTTAATTCTTGCCTATGTTTTTTACAACCTTTTTTTCATTTAGAGTTACTTTCTGTGGTTCATAGTATTTTGATCACACCTCTAATCCAAGATCCAAACATGAAATTTTATTCTAATCTAGTCAAATTGGACAATCAATGTGTAGTTATTAGCTATATATAAATGAGTCTATCTATGAATTACACATCTTGTTTATAAAAACTAATTTTTAGGATAAATTACTTATATTTTGATCAAAAGAGACTCTTAATAAAGAATTAATAAAGAAATTCATAGTTGAATATTTAGTCTTCTAGTATTTTTTCCATGGGGTTAACTTATGCATAGAATCCAATGGGATTATATGGTTTTTTTGTTTATTTCACCATCCTATCTAATGGATGATTAAGGTTCCTATATGTTCATATGAAATCACACGTTCCATAGCTTAAATATAAATTCCTAGGTCTTCCATTTGCAATCAAAATTTATTTTCCTCTATTAAAGAGGATATACAATTCCATATATCCTCATTTGGTACATTTATTTTAGTCTATTGTTTTTCTGAATGAAACTCTATTCTTTAGTTGCAGGGAAATGTATTTTACAATAATATTAGGTTTTATATAGGGTTTCAAAACTTTTTCTATTTCAATATAAAATTTTTGATCCATGAAATTGAGCATATTTAGTACATCATTCCATAATTTTTTAATTCCTTTACCACCACCTTCTATTAATAACAAGTTGGGAAACTTAATATATATTTTGAACTAAATAAAATCAATTGTTCTTTGAGTATCTAATTCCTTATCCTCTGTTTTGGGATACTATTGATATAATCATATCATTGGATTTACACATCTTGTCTGATACAATATTTGTGTGACAAGTTGGATTTTGTATGCATAACCATTCCCCTAAGCTATAAGATGAATCATTTTAAAAACAACATTCTCATTCACTTCAAGTTTACCAGCGAGTAAATTGGATTCAGAGGAAAGGTTGGAGGAGGAGTAATTGACATGGGACTAATAGGAGATGAAGGAAAATTTAAGGTAACATGAGTTTAAGAAAATATCGGGGAAGGATAAATTATATTAAATTGAATACCTCACAAAATGATAACACCTTAGGTAGATGGATCAAATAACCTACAAGCTTTAGAATTCTCACTATAGCTAACTAAAATATATTTGTGAGATTTGGGCTCTAACCTTTTCCTTCCGTAATGAAGAATATGGGTACAAATTTCACTACCAAATATCTTAAAGGTACTTATATCAATTTCTCTTCCATTCCATTTTTGTTCATGAGTAACCTACAAATTGGCTTTAGTAGGAACTCAATTTAAAATATAACTATCACTACAAAATGATTCATCTGAATTTCATCATATTTCATTAGAATAAAGCGTACATCTAACTAGTTGAAAGGAAATTCTAGTTTTTCTTTTAGCTACCCTTTTTCTGAGATGTGTAAGAAATAGTATTTTGATGTTGAATGCCACGTTAAAGTAAATATGAAAAATAATTACTTTGAGAAAATTCTCCCCTGTCCCCCAAAGTTATCAATTCTCAATGTATTAATACTTTACTTGGTTCATTTTCAACCATGACATATATAAATTCTTGAAATTTTCCAAAGGTTTTACTTTTACGTTTCAAATAAAAAACCCCATTTATTTTTTTATTCTAATCATCAATAAAAATAAGAAAATAGATAGGATGAGATAAAGGAGTTCCCAGTTGACCACATATATCATTATCACCTAATTGTGAATGTTCTTTAACACACCAATCTTTACTTTCATCAAACATTTCCATATAATGTTTATCAAGGAGACGACCTTCACAAACACCCTTAGTGGAAGAAATAAGTATTCCAAGTATCATTTTTGATAGAGTTTTAATTTCAACATAATTCAAGTGGCATAATGTTTCATGTCACAATTTACATTGTTTGTTAACATGAGAACATAGGGATAAAATGGCATATTTTTAGCTTAATGAAAACCAATAAATTCATATAAACAAGACCCAAAGAAAATAATTGAAAGTTGTGTTTGATAACTTTAACAATATATTTATATGGATATGATTCAAACTTATAACCTTTTTGACAGTCATGATAAATAGAAAGAAAATTGATGGACAAGCGTGAACATGAAAAACATATTTCAATGTACCATTAGGAAATTTAATAGTACCAATATCCATTACTGAAACTTAAAAAAAATTCCTATGATGGGTTCGCATGAGTGCCATAAGAAGAAAAAGATGAAGTAGTACTAGCCATATCTTGTGCATCTCTCATCCCTATTTATTAAAACTCAAGGAGATCTCTCCTACACAATTACTGATCTATCCTAATGATGAGCCACCGTGGAGGGCTCGAAACTTTGATACAACAAATCATGGATGTGAAAACTCCGGAAGAAAACAACACACAAAGCACTGATTGCAGAAGCCTCAAAACAATAATTAGAATCCATAATCCATTCCAAAGAAATAGGAGATTTAGTTGATTGAGAAAAATAAGGAAAAAGAGAAACTTGTTACTTAGTGGAGGATTTCTTCTTAGCTTTAGCATGATTACATATTTTTTCAAAGAAAATATTTCATGGTGGTTGGTTTTATTATAATATTTGCAAGGATTAAACACTTTTTTTTTACTAACATCATTTGAAATATCATTAGAAGAGTGTTGTGAATATCCTTTAGTATGTGATTTAGGAATTTTATTAAAACCTTTATAGTAGTTCTTTGCATTCTCTATCATTACAACTTTATTAGGATTTTATTATCTTGACGAAGTCAACCATTATGACTAATTCATCAAAAATTTACAGAAAAAATCAAATGTCGGTGGCATAGATTCCTTAGACATTTCAATTATTGTATTCCTATTTTGGATGAATGTACCAAATGAGGATATACAATTTATGTCCTACAAGAATTATGGAAATGTGTTATCATCCATGTCAAAGAATTTTTTGTGGTTCCATTGATGTCAAAAGGATCACACTTCCCTGAAATGTGTTGTCAAAGGAAGTTCTTAAATGAGATTGATGTCAAAGTAAGCTCAATAAGTATGAATTACGCTGTTATTAATATTAAGTGAGTAAATCTAGGTGATCAAAGGGAAGATCCTAGTAGGTCAAGGTATGCAAAAGGGAGGTGGTTGTTTGGTAATTTAATTGATGTTAAATTACTTACATAAAATTATCAATGAGGGCTATTAAACTCATAAAATCCATGTGCATTGTATATGCTAGAAGTCTTTGTCACTTATTAAATGCCTAAATCAATTTGAGTTATCCAGATGCACATGTTTTTATATGACTATATAAATAAACAAATTTCTTATATCAAATGTAATCAATTATGATATCTTTGCATAAATAAAGATTTCATCCTACTTAAAAGAAACTTCAAAGTTACTTTATAAGATCACACTCACATTTATTTAAAGTAAAATCACGCAAGTTGTAATGAAAATCAAACGTGCTTAAATGAAAATCATTCTTAAAAATTACATTCATTAAAATGGAAATCACACTTGCTTGAATAATAATCATAACCCAGACTTGTTTGAATGATAATCACACCTGTACTTAAATAAAATCACTCTTCAGATTGTACTCATAAATATATCTATCTCTACAAAAACTATGATTGAAAACCAATGCAATATAAAGCTTAAATTCCTACAGTTATTTTGAATCAAGCTCTATCCATATGCATATGAGATCTCTCCTTTCGTGATCAATAAAATGATTAGTAAAACAATTTCAATTATATATCTAAAAATCAGAACGTGAATACTTGAATGAATGGACAAAATCTAAAGGAAATCTGTCTAAAAATACTAACTTTAAATGAACAAAATCCTTATTGTCTTGAGGGGTCCCTCCTATGAGAAGTAGACAATGTTATAAATATTTCAAGAAATGATTATTTATGCATTGGAACACACAACAAGAAATGGAATTGAAACATGTTTTTTTATATATCAAAACAAAGTACTTCACACAAATACGATTATAGTATGTTTAGCTATGTGAAGATGCATATTTATAAAACCTTTACGCAATAAACATTTTCAGAGATTTGCACTTATGCTAATCAATATAATTTGTAATTATCCTAAGAGATAAAATATAGTAATCTTATTCATGATTTGTTAACAACGTAGCAAATCATGAAATGAAAAATCTGCATCTCACTAGCTTGATCCGTGCCTTCCACATCGTTTGACTTATCATTTGAACGGACTGATAAGGTGCCTTTTTCATCAATCCATCTTCTAGAAATAGGAATGAATCATTTTCCTAATTATTTTGTACCTACCCATGTGCCATGTTTCTAGGATGGAGCTTCACAACCCATAGAACCTTCGATCTAGTTGCAAAAACTTTTATGAGTTCATTGTAATTCAGTAGCTTAAGGAGATATTAAGTCAAATAATAAAGACAAATGACACTTATGAAATATATGAAATATATGATGATTATGTACATGTTATGCTTTAACGCTGTAAATTGGTACCGAGATTGTAACATATGAAGGTCAAAAAGGAAGGATTAGGTGGAAAAAGGAGTGTCAAAAACAAGAAATTATGGGGTTTAAAAGTTGTCCAAAGTGATTAAAGGGAAAACATTTCAAAAGAAAAAACCAAGTTATTTGGGTCTCTATGTCTGGAAATTTTACATATTAAATCTAGAAATCCCACTAAATGACTATGTATTGGGTCCCTAAAAGACCTTAATATTGGATATTATATTCTATTAGTATGGGATGAGTGATGTTATATTGCATATCACAAATCAAGTGAATGTTTTTGTGTTGGAAAGGATAGGATGGTGTGAGTGTATAAAAATATGGAATAAAATTTAAAACTATAATTGAACAAATTTTCTACAAAAACTACTTTATCATTCTTTCCCATTAATCCATTATTAAACCATGATTATATTAATTAAATGGTAATTTGAAGTTATTTGATAGTATTAGCATGTTAATGCATACAACTACTAAATGGGATGATATTGGGGTACCACTACTAAAAATTATGCAATATAAACATTGAAAGGGATAGGTCAATATCAAGTATGACTTGGTACAAAAATGACATGGTAAAGAGATGACATAGCATTTCCACATTGTTGATAGGAGGATGATATGGTGATGTGGTTGCAGTGGTGAGTGACACATGGTAGGAAAAAATGAAATTTTTGGACAATGAAGAGGGCTTTCGTAAGTGATACATGGAAGAGTTCAAAGGTGAAACATGGGAGATGACATTGTATATGAAATCCCATAAATTGGTTAGTCCACAATGATTTGATGTGGAAAACCTAGAGGTGTCACTACTCGAGACTCAAAAATGTTTTCTCGTGTCATCATTTTTTGGTTGAAGGGATGAAAGATTGTGCTTGTGTTCCATAGTCATAAAGAGTTGTTGGTGGTGTTGGAACCTCACAACATACAAGGGGTCTCCCCAATGTGAAGTCATAATTAGAACACAGACCATTTGGTATAGGGTCCCTTAGAAATAAGGATCAACTGCCATTATTCTTAAACATTTCCCTTGGCTATGATGGTTAGCACAACAGATTAATGAGAATGCACTTTTGAATTAACAAGTGAGTATGCCTTGTGATGTGTTTAGTTATAGAACGTATCAATGTTCTTTCATTGAAGGGAGATGAAAGTGCGCCTTTAAGAAACGAGTAATATTACTAATCTAATAAATACACACGAGCACATATATAAAGGAATCATTAAACAAGTAGCGAAATAGTTGGCATTGCAGTAAAGATCATTAAAACACATGCAACAAACAATCAATAAAATAAGCACCAAATCCATTGAAATAAGAAAATTTATTTAGTAGAAAATAATAACAACGTACACTGCAAACATCCAAAGAATAGTCTTATAATATTTACGATATATGCATGAAAGTGTGTCCACTCAATGGACTTCATGTAAGAAGCGAAAGTTCCATGCTACTTAGATACAATGAACATCACTAGCTCTAATAGTAGAGTGTTAGAGCTACCACTTTCTCTCCAAAACAACTATATTCCTCTCTGGTGCCTAGTGGTAGGAGCTAAGGTGAAAATTTCTTTGCTTGAGTTATGAGGGTGTATATATAACAAATTAGGCGACTATCCCCCTCCCTTCTGAGTCTTGGACTTCCAACTAACATTTTGAATTTCCATGAGACTCTTTGAATTCGACATTACTTTTCACATTATATAGGTGACCCTTGGAATGCCACTTTACACTAAATTTCTCATAATATTGAAAATTACATAATTACATCCACAAATGATGTGGCAATGATGACTCATATGACACCTTGAAGTGACACCATGACAAGACATGATGTGATATTGATGACATGGGCTTGATGATGATGTGGAAATCCTAATCCATTCGTTCTGCTGCTATCCTTGTGTCTTCTTGAGAGATGATACATGTTATCCCTGTTCCTCCTCCATAAGGCTTGAAGAGATGGAGTCTCCGCTATGATCTTGATCTTCCAACTTCTCTTGCAATCTAGTGTCCCTTCATCCTCTTATTCAAGGACTAGCTTTGCTTTATAACTTCTTAAGTGTCTTCTAGCATGATCTCCTTTTTCTTCTTCTTGATCATCATCATGTCATGATAAGATATAATACATGCAACTCAAAGTCACTCATGAGAAGACGACATTAGTGCAAAGAATCTCCTAGTGTAACTTGCTTCATGAAAAGAAATGACGAAGTTGCAACTGGGTACTGGATAGAGAGGGAGGCTGAAGGATTGCACAGTGTGTACTTATAAAGGACAAGAGTGTTGGACTGAGGCTTGTGACTATGGAATGTGCATCACTATAGGCTTAAGAAAGGAGACTTTGTAGTTGAGGGTCATAGTGACACAATATTTACCATGGTGAGTGGGCAATACACAATTCAGGAGAGAGAGAGACCAGTAGATTATGAAATTTCACAGTTCAAGGCACTAGGGATGTAAACTATTGGGCGGGATTGTAGAATGTACAAAAGGAGATTGACATGGAGGCTTGATTGTGTATTTGTCAATGTCAGGCGGTCAAGATTGACCATTGTGATTGTGTAATGTGTAGTCCTTGTAGGGAAAAATTATGGATTTAGTATTTCTAGAGGACAAGGACTCATGCTTTAGGATTTGTACTACGTTATGTGTAGTTATAGAGTAAAATGACACATGCTTGAGGCTTTCTATTTCCTAATTGGTAGTTTCGGGAGGGTAGAGTGAGCTCAGGTCGATGAGACACAAATCTTCCAAAATTTGACTAAGTGTGGGATTAGTAAGGAAGAGATGAAACCAACGTAGGACTTGATCATGATGGCACGTAGAACAATTGATGACATGACATTAGACACTTAGCACTTAGTATCAACATGGTCCTCTTATTCAGATAGTAAAACAATATTCTCCTCCAAGTGTGACACTTGAGATACACTTTGTGATGACAGTGAACACATTAGTGTGAAAGGGCATGAAACTTTGGGAATGAGTCTAATACTTGATTATATGATAAATAGAAACCATAAAAACCAAAGTGGCCTCTTGAAATGAACCATAAAGATTCTTTTGCGATGTGCGAAACTTCCCATGCCAAAATAAAACACTTTAGTTTTCTTCACAAAGAAACTAGAAAACTTAGATGATTACACGGGATAACTCTTAGGACTAGAAACACCAACTTACAAGATCAAATTAGGATCTGAAATTTAGATGTAAGGAAAAAAGCTATAGGGCGTTGTAGCAGCCACAACACTTGGTGACACAGTAGTAGAACTCCAACTTCTCTTCCCTGGTCTAAAGTTTGTGCGGGGTCTATTTTCTCAGGAAGTATTGACTCATCATGTGGATTACTTTGGCTTCCCCACTTAACTTGGTTATAGATTAGTCCCTTTCATTCCTTTCTTAGTTAAACACATTCACATAGTTAGTTGTATCACACTTATTTCAATTCAAGGGAAGGGTCATATATTTGTGATCTTAAGATATTCAGATTCTTAGTGTTCATGTTTGCTGTTGCTTTGTTACCGTTGAGTCTGTTCAGTACCCTAGCAGAGTCAATATAGGAACGTAACCATCACTTCATTGGTACTAAGCATGTTCAATACCTCGGTGAAATTACTTGCTTCACCTTTCTACATAGGATGATCTTAAGATATTCAGATTCTTAGTGTTCATGTTTGGTGTTACTACGTTACCAATGAGTCTGTTCAGTACCCTAACAGAGTCCATATAGGAATGTAAGCATCACTTCATTGGTAGTAGGCATGTTTAATACCTTGGTGAAATTACTTGCTTCACCTCTCTACATAGGAAGCCTTTATCTTCTTCACCCTTTATTTTATCTAAAAGATATGCTTGAAGGATTTATTGAACATTTGTAATGCAGGTGGAAGAGGGATCCCGACTTATGAATAGTAGAAGAGGTTTATCCTTTAAAGAGGGTTATATATACCTCTGATATTAACATGTTATTTATATATTTTCCCCTTTCCCTTCTCAAATAAATTGGAAGAGTATGAAAAACACTAAATAAGAAAGAACCGATCTTAGAGAAATGGTTCCTAGAATAGATACGGGTATCACAGTTCTACACAAATATTTCCTTACTCATGGATCATATTTTATGTCGAAAGATCATCGACGAAAAGGTATGAACCAAGGTAAATAATATGGATGGAAGGGTTAGCCAAATGTTGCAGTGTCATAAGGCCCTTTTCCATTTTTCCACATACATTGGAACAAAATGAAACACTTTCACATAGGGTTTTATTTACAAAAGAACACAAACAATGGAAAGAACTCAACATGACAACAACAAATGAAGAAAATTGAAACAAGTAATATATACAAATGGGAGGGTCACAACCCTAAACTTCTATTGAAAATATTATTTGATATCTTGGCCATTGAAACGAAGGTAATCCATCTTCCCACCCAAATATTAGAGACGATAAGAATGATGGAAATGCTTGTCATGAAGAACAAGTGGTTTGATCCATTCAGATTGAAATTTAGTGTGTTCCTCCTTGTATTCGTGGGCTTTATCCTACTTCAAAAATAAGTCTCCCACACTAAATTCATGGTTTGATCCACAGGGATTGAAATTTAGTTTGTTTCCATTTGTCTTCGTGGGCCTTATCCTACTTCAACAAAAGTATCCCACACTAAATTCATATCAAACCATCGCTTGATACGACTATGATGAATGGAAAATTTTCCTTTGAATTTCCTTCTTGATTCCTGTAATTTCAAAAGGGTGTCTATCCTACTCTAAACTACGAGACATGGTTTCCCCCGAGGCTCTTGAGAAAGTTGAAGGGTTGGGAGCTACATGTTTAGAAGTAGGATGTCTTATTTTGTATAGACTAGAAAGTAAGGAAAAGTTTTTAGAGAGTGTTTAGGAATAACATGATTAACCCATAAATCATTCACCAAAGAATTATGCTAGTTCCTTTATTCAGTTTAAATAGTTTTCTTGATAATGCAGATCAGATTCTTATTAGTTGACTCAACAAGGCTTTTACCCTATGGTTAATAGTTAGATGAGTCTTTCAATACAATTCCATTCTATAATGAAAAATCATAAAGTTTCAACAATGAGAAATAAGTTGAATTATAGAAAAGAAGTGATGTAGGAATGCCAAACCCTGTAATGATATTCTATTTAAGAAAATTGATTACTTCCTCATCATTCACTTGCTTGAGAGGAACAACTTTTTTCCACCATGTGAAGTAGTCTCTAGCAATGAGAATATATCGATCCTATTATGATGAGTGTGGAAATATTTGACCAATGAAGTTCAATCCCCATTTTTTGAAAGGTTCTTATACAATGATGGGTTGCAATGGGGAAACCGAATTTCTATCGTATCTAGTGCATCTATGACAAACTAAGCACTTGCATGCATAACCATGAGCATCCTTGAAAAGTGTGGGCCAATAGTAACCAACTTGCATGAATTTGTGTGTAGTAGTATCGCCGATGTAATGTTTTCCAGCTGGTCCATCATGAATATCAGAGAGTCCCCTTTCTAAATTAGGTGGTTCCACACATGTAAGAAGGGCTCGATTATGGTGCTTCTGAAAAATCACTCCATGTACAAATTGGTATTATAAAGATTTAAGCTGCACAACCCTCTTTTGTCACATTGACAGGAATGAGGGAAAGGTACCATGCTCAAGATATTGTCACACATAAGCATACCAAGAGGTTGGTGTGGTAGTGGGGGTATCTTATTTGATATTATAAATTTCGATTTCCAACTCCCATCCAGAAGAGTCATCTTCTGGTTTATTGGTTGCTTTTGCTACAAGATTACATAGATTATGACCTTTTATTATGTGCGCTCAGTTGAAATCAATATTATACTCTTGTAAATTGCTCATCCAGTTCACTCTTATTTAACCCATATTGCATTGAACAAACAATGATGTGACCAGTCGTTGAGGTACAAAGATCATAACGTGATTATTGAGTAGGTAAGGCCTAAAGTAATTCATTGCCTTGTATACTATGTAAGCTTGCTTATCAATGGCAAGATAATTTAACTTAGATGCTTACAATCCAATAGTCATGAATGATATAGATCGCCCATTCCCTTGATCATTCTTTTGCGTTAGAATGACTATAAGGAAAGTGTCAGAAGCGAAGGTATACAATAGGAAACCCTCACTGAAATTTGGATTATATAACGTTGGAGTTTCTATTATCGTCTTCTTAATACAGGAGAAGGAATTATTTTCCCTTGTGTCCCATTTGTAAATTGTGTTCTTCTTTATCATCTCTTGTAGTGGTTTCACTATCTCTACATAATCTGAGATGAAGTTACAAACGGAATTGATTTCCCCTCAGAAGGATTGCATTTCTTTCTTACTCATTAGAAAGGGAATCTGAGCGATGATTTTGACCCACTCTAGGTCCACTTTTTTCTGACTCTTTATGATAATATGGCCGAAGAGATTTTCCTAGTACAGTGCAAAAAGTCTCTTCTTAGGATTTAGTGATATCCCAATTTGCAACATTGCTCAAAAAATTGCCTCAGATGACTTAAGTGATTGAATTGCCTCTTTGAAAAGACTGTCGCATCATCTATTTAAACCACAATTATTTTTTCAATAAATCTGTGAAATGAAATTTCCATAGCATGTTGGCAAGTAGCTCATGTATTAATGATTCTCAAAGGCGTTATTTTAAAGGAAAATGTACCCCACTTTGTTTTGAAAGTAGTTTTAAGTTTGTCAAGTTCCGCCACCAGATCTTGGTTGTAACGAGAAAAACCATCGATTAATGAAAATATCTCTGACCCCAATATTATTTGTAAAATAATTTCCATTGATGATACTGGGTAATTATCCTGGTCCAAACCTAGTTTAGATTCCAAAAAATCAACACATAGGCGTATGTCCCTAGACTTCTTCATAATGGTAATCGGATTGGAGACCCATGTTGAATGAAGAAATCTAAAAATGATCCAACCATCTAGTAGTTTTCTTAGTTTTTTCTGAATGAGGAGTTCAAGAGTAGGATGAACTTTTCTTATTTTCTGCTGAAAAGGGTTTACTCCTTCCTTAATGAGAATCACATGATGGATTATTCATGTATAATAAATTGTCAAATCATCATACGTCCATGCAAACACATCTCGATATTGCCTGAAAAGGTGGATAAAATCTAGTCTCTCTTGACGTGTGCAACAAGTATCAAGATTTACAAACTTTGGATAGTATTTCATGCAAAAGTTCACTCGTTCATGTGAAAGTGTGGAGCTATGAGAATTTTCATTGACAGGACCTTAGGTCGTACAACTTTTCTAGTGATACATGCCCTTATGCATGGGGTTTCCTTTATTTTCTTGAGAAGACCCATGTAATGCCTTTTCGTGCTTGTCTTCATCAATAGATATGTACTCAAATCCATCCTTTTTTTCCATAAAGTCCATTATCTACCAGTAGTCATTGAAAACATGAAAGTTAGTACTATTATTAGGAATGGATGGCCTATAAATAATCTCAAATGAAAATCCATGCCTTAAAGGCGACAACATAGAAGCAAGATTT
>APFE030818487.1:74098-88144 GCA_000404065.3 Pinus taeda | reverse complement strand
CTATAAGGATAGACTGTGATAGCCAAAGTGCAATTTTCTTGGCAAAGAACCCCGCATATCATTCAAAGACAAAGCACATTCATGTTTGGTATCACTTTGTGAGGGATATGATAGAAGACAAAAAGGTGTTGCTGGTAAAGGTGGACACTTTGAAGAATATTGCAGATGCATTGACAAAATCTATGAGCTCTGAGAATTTCTCTTGGTGTAGAGAGACAATGGGCATTTCAGGGCTGGAAAAATGACTAAGCTCTCTTGTGGCCCCTTATGGAAAGAAAACAACAAGTGGGAGAATGCTGGGTTGTGTTATCTTCTTTCCACTACTAGCCTACATAGTTAACTGGGGGGTTATATGGGGGGCGGAGCCCCCCTTCGTTGCGCCGATTATCTAGTGGGGGGGTCACAGGGGGTTTGAGGCATACCCCTGACCCCACTTTATGGGGTCCATGGTAGTTCCCTAGAAAATTTTGGTTTTGGACCCTATGTTAGGTTGGGCGGACCCACCTATGGTTTTGTGCATGATTTTTGCACATGTTTTTTGGATGTGATGATTTTCGGTACATGGTATTGGACGTGATGGTTTTCAGTCCATGGTATTGGATGCTTCGGCATGTATAAATATGTATTATAACATTGAAAGGAACATAATGAAAAATCAAGCTGGTAGTCCTGTTTTTGGGATCTAGGGGAAATCTCCATGTATATGTGTTTTATGTGCTATTCTCTCACATTGTTTATTTTATGTGTTTTAGAATTCATATGCAGGTAATTTATGTACGGGGTTAAAGCCTACAATTGTCAGCTCTAGAGCTTCGGCTTGAGTTTTTATCTTCTCTTGCATCAAGGGAAATCCAATATGTGGTAGCAACGCAGGTATGAACCATTCCTTATGTTGTTGCGGAGCTATGTCGAAGATCACATGATCAAATAATACCTTGAATCTCTGATCAAATTCCCAAATAGACTTGGTAGGCCTTTGTTTGATTTTTTTTAGCTTTATGATACACTGTGATTCGGAATACAGTTTCTTGAAATCTTTTACCAGCATTGTTTTAATGTCTTCGAATGATCTGATTTGATTGCTTGAATACTTCAGGTACCATATTAATGCTCGATCTTGGAATATCATGACAAGCTACGCCTTCTTTATATTTTCATCATGGACTTGCTTTGTTGTCCATATTTCTTCATGCAAAAACTAGAATTGTTTTAGATCTTCTGATCCAGTTCCTTTAAAAATAGGTAGCTTAATATCATTGGCCATATTTTTTCGCATAGGGGGAGGGAGAGGGGGAGAGGGATGGGAGGTATGGGGAGTAGGGGGATGGGTAAAACGAAAAGCACCCTGATTATTACTCGATTCTAGCTTCAATGAGCTTTCATGCTGGAAGGGTGAATACTGCAGAGTTACTTTAGGGTTTTTAGGGAAGCTTTCTTCACTTTCATATTCACTCAAAAGAGGGCTATAGTCAGTTTCTATGAAAGTATTCAGATCTTATCTCTTTTTAGTGTATATTCTATATCTTTTTCCACTTCGCATTGTTCCAGTCTCTTCTTCAGATCTTTTCCCAAACATAAGTAAACTAATAATCTGAATTCATTCATCAAACTCCCTTTTCAAAAAAATCATATTAATTCAGAGTTTCAGAAATCTTAAGAACTTACCTCGCGATCCTTTGAAAAATTTTTGTTCTGTTTCATTGTAGGACACAGTCAAGTCTACCATAAACTTAGTAATAAATCCTCCCAAGACGCCATCATTCCAGAAATCAACAAATCTTGAAGTCCTATTGTCGGTGTTCTTGAGTCGTTGTATCAATTTAGGAGTCCACTCCTTAGTTTCATCTCCTTTAAAAAAATAATTTCTTTTGGTTAACCTTGATATCCACTCATACATCTCAACATGAAATGAATCAAAGAAAATTTCGTATTTATCTTCGAAAATATACTTTTGTAACCACCTTCTAGATGAAAAACGAGGGCTTCTATTCTCTTTATATGCAAATTATCATTCCTTTTGTGCAACCCAATATGAAATTTCCTTCTTTGATGAATGCCACATAAACATATCCCTCAAAAAGATCTTGGTCTCGGCAACGAAACCATTTTTTGGTTTTAGGTTGGGTTGACCTAGGTTCGATTTTTTATTGCGCACCAAAGGAACCCTCAATCACTCTGCCTTTTAGCAACAACCTGCAACCATATCACAGTCTCATCGGAACTGACTATGGGAGGATGTAGAACCATGTTTCCACAACCTTAAGGGGTAATGTGATGTGGTGTTTTTGTATTTTCTTATACTTAACATACATAGATTACTTTGCATTCATACATTACTTCACCACACTACATTCATCACTTAAACATATCATATACAGCCATAAAACTTCATTGTACTGAAATAGCGTGCAATTGCTACGCTACAACAGATAATAAGCAAATAAACACATGAAGATGCAAATTTTATCATGGTTCATTCCAATTTGTGACTACATCCACAAGAATTGTTTCTTATAATAGAGAATTTGTACAACAAATAGTTCTTGACCTACGCACTCAGCTGTAGGTAGTTCACACACTCAGTTGCAGCTTTAGGCCTCTGTGAACTCAGTTTTATAGCCTTGCCTTCTTGCCCCCAACCTCAATTCACAAAGATACAACCATTCAAGACATGATGTGATTGTTTAGGACTAGGTTGTCCTCTTCTTTATTATTCATCCCTATATATACTATTACATCAAGGGATGTATCATCGCAATACCATGGTATATATACTATGGACTCCCCAAATACAAGATACTATGTTCCAAAAACCATTTATCATTTGCAAAATAGTATTCTTTTACAAAAATGGAGGTGCTTTGACCCACTCCAAAGCCCATATACCATGCGGTATATATATTGTGTGGTCCACATGGTGCTTCACTACTCCATTGTGCGGTCCACTTCGCACTCCATTGCATCCTTTACTTCGCACTCTGCTCCATAAAATGTGGAGTCTTCACCAAGCACCAGGGTGCACTCAACACAAATCCCCTACTTTGCAAACCCCTCATTTCACATAGCTACTTATGCATTATTCCCTCCTCACATGTTCTCCCACTTTGCACTATTGATAACATGCACACCACTTGTCGAGAGCATTCAAAGCATAAAGGTATAATTTCATGGTTTTGTGATCTTCCATGCACAAGATCATCCTCTACATAGTTTAAATATTTAAACTAGTAGTGGTAATTATTAAATGATGCATTGAAGTGAGGAATACCATAAATATGAAAAAAAAATCCTTTCGTGTATCATCTTCGAGTTTCTAATTATGAGAACAAGGAGCATGTTTGTCATAGCGACAAAACTTGGTGACACACTGGTAGAACTCCAACTTCTCTTCCTTGGGAAATTTTTTGGTGTAGGGTGTATTTCTTCAGGAAGTATTGATTCATAATTGAGATTACCATGGCTTCCCCACTTACCATGTGCATAAACATAGTCCCCTTCATTCTTTTACTTGGTTAGACACAAACATAAGATCAATGATCACACAATGCTTTGAATCAGGATGGGGTAATGAATTTCATGAGCTTTAGATTTTAAGAGTGTAGTTTTTCATCTCTGGTGTTACTCCACTACTAGTAGGACTGGACAATACCCTGGTGGAGTCACTTCAAGAACACAAACATTGCTCCACTACTAGCAAACCAAGACAATACCCCAGTAGAGTTGTTTGCTTCACCTCTCTGCACTAGAATCCTTTCTCTTATTTCACAGTATTTATTTTCTTATGGAGGATTTTTCATTGACACTTATTTATCTATGGGTTGAAGAGGGATCCTGAATTATATAGAGCAGGAAACATTTTTCCTTCAAAGAAGCATATAGAGACCTATGATTTAGGTTTTCTCATTTTGATTTTCCCCTTGTCATCCTCTACTTGATTGGATCACCCTAAAAGCACTGAAACAGAAAACCTAATAAAAGGGATAAGATTCATAGAACATACATGGAGATCATGGTTCGACACAATGATTTCTTAAAGTAAGAGTCATATTTTCTATCGGAATATAATCGACCAAAATATGTAACCAAGACAAGGAAGAAGGACAGAAAGTTAGCCAAATATTGCAATGTTACAAAGTCCTTTTCTATTTTTCTACATTCCCTTTTGAGCCAATAGAGTATCTTCATGCAAGATATTTACAAAACAAAGAAAAGACAACACACAACAAGGAAGAAAAAAAAAATGAAAAAATGCAAGGAGGCTAACCAAAAGGATGATGTGAAACCAAAATGGGAGAATACAAGAAAAACTACATAAGATGAATGCAAGATGGGTGTTCAACTAAACATGCAACTAAATCTACTCCTAAGATAATCACCTAGAAGGTCAAGGTCACATACAATGAAATTTCAAATGAAGCCATCATAACTTCTTCCATCCTAAATTCACAAAGATAAAAGTAATTAAAAATTATATAAAGTGATCTGAAATAGAAAAGATAAGAAATTGAATACCTTTCACAAAAATTTGAAGGTCTTTCTTGTTAGAAGAAAGATAGGCCATAGCCACTATTTCTAACAAGTTTACATTCTTACCTCTTTAATGAAAACCATGATTTTGAAAACCTTGCAAGCTTCTTGTGAATGTGTCTTCAAATACATCAAACTCCTTAGCAAGCATGAGGAAAGATCGAAAATTTTCATTTGCAACAAAGCTTCCCATGTAATACTATTCCAACCATTCAGTGATTGGATCGTAAAATTCATGATAAGCCTTTTGAAAACTCCAAAATCTTTGGAAAGATGTATTTTCAACTGGAGGCACAAGATTACAATGGGAATTTTGTGAGGGGAAATAGATATGATCATATGTAGCAGTGATGTCGATATAGTGAGGACCTAACATAACTATCAATGAAGGATGAAGCAGCTCAACCGCTCGACAAAAATCTGAATAGTGAGATGTTGAATGATGAAAATAAAGGATGTAAAACAACTATCATTGGATATGCTGGTGGGAAAATGATAAAATGAATGGGATACATTAAAGATAGAATAATGATTAGATGGAGTGATTAAAGCATCAGATTCCCAATTTGTAATAAATGAAGATAAATCAATCTGAAGAGTTTCGCAAATGCTCTAAATAATAGAATCAACTTCCTCACATGATGAATGTGAGCAATTATTTCTTTGTAATGGTAACACACTATACTAGGATCATAATCATTGAAATAAGTGAAAAGGAATGCCAGTAGAACAAACACATGAAACCAGTCAAGAAGGAGTAAACAAAGAAGAATTTGATCAGCACCATAACTCATGCATTCATTCGTACACCAAAGGATTTCAGGTGTGATGAGGAACAAGATTCATGATATGACATTCACAAGGAAATCTAGGAGCTAGTCATTATGGAATAATTTTATAGATATGATTCCTTTAGCAAAAGATGGTCTTTGGAATCTTCAACTTCACAATTCCATGACTCTATCAGAGATACACATTCCAAACCCGAGTTTGATGTGAGAGATTTTCATGAAGATGAATCAACTAAAGAAGATTTTTTAATTCGATCAGAAGCTAAATCTCTAAAGTTTGAAAGATTACATTTGAAATACCAAACATCTTTTAGAAAGAGATTTACATCGAGTGAAACCATGAAAATAGAAGGATTGTGTGATAAAAACTATATCTAACTTAGTTTAAGTTTCTTACTAGAGTCGCAAGATCCTAACATAACCATCAATGCAAGTTGAAGTGCCTCGACTCTCTAGCAGGTCTCGGACCTTTCCAGGATTGTAAAATCGCATTTTGAAGCTTGAACTAGATTATGCATGGTTTGAGGATAGTTGCTACCACTAGTTTCAATAGGGCCACTTCTCACTAGATGGAAACCATCTTTGTCATTGATTTGACCAGTTTTTTCAACTTCCACAACTAGACTACTCAAGTCGAAATATTCTTCTACTTGCAAATTTGAAGATGAATGAATCGGGGAAATTTCATGAGTGATCTAATCCAGAGAGTTGTATTCATGCAATAGAAGATATGATGAGGGATGGGAAGGGTACTCGATAATTTGATTTTTTTTCATTTTCATTACGCATAATCTCACCACCTTGTGTCGATTGAGAAGTTAACACATCAAATGAAGAACTAGAAGAGCATGGAGTATCTTCATCGTAGGTAGAAGCATCGTCAATGGTAGAGCACATGGGATACTAAGACGAAGAGGAATTTTTTATAAGGACATATTCTTTGATCGAATGAGATTCACTACCGATCACATCATCTTCACATAGAGGATCTTGGAAAAGGGAAGAAAGATTGAAAACAAATTCACCTTCCTGTTCCCCTACCTTTGCAATGTGGCTACCTTGTATCTGATTACAATATGAACCAACAACGTGAAAATTGAGAGAGTGGGAAAAAATAGCTAGTGGAGCAAGTTGATTAGGTGGATCATAGTACAAGGAGTCATGGCATGTAGATTATATAGGATAACATAAATCTAGATCATATTTGAGACTAGAGTTATAAATAGTAACATCAACTTGCAGAATGGAGGATTTAGTCTTCACCATGGGCTTCATGATCCATTCTAGGATTTCCTCCATTGAATTTGAGTAATGACAACTGGAAGAAGAATGAGAAGATGGGTTAGGAACTCGATTTGTAGATTTTCTAAATTTATTGTCATCGCATGGAAAGGCCCTCATTAGAACTAGAAAAGAAGGAGGATAAATAACAAAAGAAACAGTAATTTCCTCCTTTGAAGTTAGAGGTGTCTTGTGATTTTCAAGAGTTGGGGAAGTAGAAACATCAAGGGGTTCAGGTTCAATATGCAAATAGACATTAACCAAATGCTAAAAATTGTGTTTAAAGAAATCCCAATCCACATCTTCTTCATTAAATTCATAACAAAGGTGAAGGGATCGATTGGAGAAATCCTCAACTAATTCATTCGGCTTCATTCTTAACTAATTGATTCTTTCATAAACATATCAATAGTCATACGTATCAAAGGCTTGATAAAGCTCCTTGAGGAAATGATAGAAAGAATGGATGGAGGTGGGTGGTATGGTATGGTATGGAATCATTGGTTAACATGACCTTCAAGGGTGAGGAAGAAAATCACACAATCAATGTTTTCATCATTGATTTCATAAGATTCACAAAATTTTAGAAATTAATAGAGGTGCATAGTTATGGATGTTTAGTCATCACCATCAAACCTAGGACACGTGATAGTGAGGCTCATCGAGGATTGAAAATTGATAAATGGACAAATTAAAGAAACGTCTCAGGATCAATATTTGAGGATGATACATTTGAGATAATATGTTCAAAATAGACTCAATGGGCACAACTTCTTATATATCCCTCCTTCTAGTGCCAGTTGTTGGCAGTGTTGGAAATCCATCAACCAAGGGGTCTCCCTGATGTGAAGTCCCAATTAGACGTCACACTTTTTAGAGTAGGAGCCTCATCTAGAATATCAGCCTTGCTGCCATGTATTCTTATAGATATTCCTTGGCTCTAATTGTTAGCAAGAGAGGAACATGCATTGCCTTCAGAAAGCCAAACGCTGCACCTAGTGAGTGTTCAATCATATATGTCAAATTTATTTCACTGTAGAGAGAGGAAAAGTGGGCCTCTAAGAGGGAGGTAGTAGTACCACCCTAGTAGAGACACACATGCACAAGAAGGATCCGTGCAACATCAAGAAGAATAATCAACATAGATGTGATGGTCATTGCAACCAATGTAACAAGGAATATTTGTCTAATGTCCAGCGGAATAGTCCATGAGGATGTGAAAAGGATAATAGAAATTATAGCACATTCTCAGTATGATAAGTACCAAAATAACCGAAATAGTTCAACTACTTTAGCACAGATGAAAGCAAACATGAATTACAAACATTCACATACTAGTCTTACAAATATCCATAATCCATGCATGAGAAACGTGATAGCCCATAGCGCTTATGTTATTAAGTAAAATTTATAAGACACATGTATAAAATTAACATCACTAGATCCAATAATCGAGTGTTCGAGCCACTCCTTTCTCCTCAAAAGAGCTAGTTTATCTCTCTAATGCCTTGTGGGAGGAGCCAAGGTGAAAATTCCCTTTCTCATACAATGATGGTGTATATATAACTAAGAGGTGATGCTTCACTTTACCTATGAATCTTTGACTACCCTCATGACTGTTTGAATTCCTATGACTTTTCATATTTTGAATGTGTCATTTGGAATTCCACTTTATAATACATTTTGAATAGGTAATTACATAATCCACAATAATGATGTGGCATATGATGACTTGTGACAGGACATGACATGCCATTAATGACATGGACTACATGATGATGTGCCAGTGCCAATATGTCTTTCTTTCTACTTCGTTCTTTGTGTCTTCCACAAAATATGGTACATTTTCTTCTTCTTCCTCCTCCTCATGAATTGAAGATGAGGAGTCTTCCATGTGATCTTGATATTCATCTTCTATTATAGTCTGGTGTTTCTTCGTCTTCTAGCCTTATGATCATTTTATCTCTTCAACTCCATATGTGTCTTCTAACATGTCCTCCTTCTCCATCTCCCACTTTATCATCTTTCCATGGCATAATAAGATACCTATTCATGTAATTCACTAATGATGAGATGACATTAGTCTGAAAACACACTAGTCTAAGATTGTGCATATTGATCCATTCACTGGGCTAGAACGAGATAGAAGGCTAGGAAAAGGGCTCAGTGACTATGCAGTTGCACATTTCAAATAGTCAAGGGGAGCCTTGAGCCTTGGTAATGTGCAATGTGAAGTTCAGGCTGGGCTAAGGGAGAAAACTGCATAATTCTAGAGATCATTGTGATAGGCTAAGGGGATGAGCACATTCCATAGTTTCAAGAGATAAGGAGTCTAGGCCATTTTGCAATTAAGGCTAGGTTGGGAGGAGGAATTGCGTAATTCTAAGATCCAAGGTGTCACCATGTGTTGTCACTACGACAAACACCCTCCAAAATTTTGCGTACACTCGAATTTTGGAGCCCACTATGGATCTTTCGATTGGTCATTCCACAGTCACTTCTTGGTCAATTGATGCTTTGATCTCCCTTCTTGGATTGGAAGTTTTGAAGGTACTTGATCAAACATGCTCAGTTCACAACAAATTCGTGAGTGCATTATTTTACGGAAGCATAGAAAAGCAAAACACATCCCATCAAGACTATGCCTATGTGATTCCCAATCCATGTCAACAATTGATTCGCACTCACAATGAATGTTTCTCACATTTTATTTGTGTTCATACTTCAATTTCGTTGAGTTTTGCAAATTATCGCATGTGTGCATCTTTGTTTTCACAAGTGTTGTTTTCATGCTTTTGATTGTCACTTTCACTTGAGTTCATTAATCTGAATGGAAAATGGAAACAACCCATGGTATTCATCCATCCATGGAATTTACCCATGGTATTGTAAGTGGCATCCACCAATGGTATTTATCCACCCATTTTATTGTAAGTAACATCCACCCATGGTATTCATTCACCCATGGTATTCATTCCCCATGGAATTGACCCGTGGTATTATGACATCCACCCATGGTATTCATTCACCCATGGAATCGACCCATAGTATTGTAATTGAAAAACACTATAAGTAACAAGTCACGTTTTGTAAAAGGATAGTTTGTCTGCCACAATGTAGCTTTTACAGTTGTTCTTTGCTTTAATAAAAAAAAATCTTTGTGGTTTTGTTCATAGGGAATTCTCCTCTTTTTCTTCTGGCATTTCAATCTTTTAGATCTTGGGGGTCTCCCCCCAAGATCCAGATCAATGGTATTAGAGCAAGTTATGATTCCATGGGAATGAGGGTTTAATGCATATTTTAGTTTCAAATTTTGCAGCTATATTCAAAAAACTGTAGGCATGTGCTACGTCCTCCACAGAGCATTTTCTTGGGACAAGTGGGAAGAGTTTTTCTTTTTTTCATTTCTTTGCAGGAATGTTTTTGGGTGGCGACTTTGCAAATTAGATATGAAACATTTGGTACACATTTTACAAAAAAATTACCATATCTGGATTCCTTGTGAATAATACCAAAATTCAAAAAAGAAATTGATCGAATCAAAGTTCGAATGAGGGAGATATCGCTGATTTAAAATCAACAATGTTGTAGATATTTTTTTTGATGACAATTGTTGGACGGCGACTCTCATATAATTTTTTGCAGTTTTTATGTAGAATTTGAAAACAATGATTATAGATCTAAGTTCCTCTCGAAAAATAGCCCAATTTCAAAAAAAAGTGGGTCAAATCGGAGTTCGGATGTGGGAGATATCACTGATTTGAAATCAGCCATTTTTCAGAACTTTTGTGATGGCAGAATAGTTGCAGCACGAATATGAGATTTCGTAGTATCCAGATAAGGATTTCCAACACATGGGAAGATGCGAAATGATCCTTTTGTTTCAAAAAATGGGTTATAATAAATATTCTGAGTTATATTGGCCCAGTTATGTCCATTTTAATTCTGGAGAAACATTCAGAGCGGGTTCCCTTTGGAGAAATGCCCTCCCACCCCACTTTAGTAGTCACCTAGTTCACATTCATCAGTTTCATCATAGCAGCATTCGACATGGGTTCTTTGGAGACGTGCCCTCCCACCTCAGGCTATGCAGGCACCTGCTACTTCATCAATAACCATCATCACAGTTACGGGTCAACTGTACAAAATCCTTTTCATTGAAGTCCATTTGCTAGGTTGCACATTGTTAGCATTACAATTGGTCACAAGCATTACAAGGTATCTCTATCTTTGGATCTTCATTTGTCATGGTTATGGGTGATCCACAAACCCACACTTCATCAAAGTCCATTTGCTAGCCGCACACTATCAGTATCACAGTTGGTCACAAGCATTATGGGGTATCTTTATCCTCAGATCTTCGTTCATCATGGCTATGGGTCATCCACAAACCCACACTTCATCGAAGTCCATTTGCTAGGTTGCACACTGTCAGTATCACAGTTGGTCACAAGCATTACAGGGTATCTTTATCCTCGGATCTTTGCTCATCATAGTTATGGGTTAACCACATAAAACCCTTCTCTTCAGTGGGTCCTCATATTCAACAAAGACTTCGTAGGAGGGAACTTCATGCAATGGGGACCATTGCTTCTTAAAGAGGGAGGAATGATCCAAATGGAAAATGGCATCGACCCATGGTATTCATCCACCCATGGAATTTAGCCATGGTATTGTAAGTGGCCTCCACCCATGGTATTGTAAGTGACATCCACCGATGGTATTCATTCACCCATGGTATTTGCCCATGGTATTGTCAAATCCATCCATGGTATTCAATCACCCATGAATTGGCACGTAGTATTGTGACATCCACTCATGGTATTCATTCACCCATGGAATTGACCCGTGGTATTATGACATCCACCCATGGTATTCATTCACCCATGGAATTGACCCATGGTATTATAACTAAAAAATACTACAAGTAAGAAGTCACATTTTGTAAAAGGACAGTTTTTATTCCATAATGTAACTTTTAGAGTTATTCTCTGTTTTAATAACAAAAATTCTTCATGGTTTTGTTCATTGGGCATTCTCCTCTTTTTCTTCTGGAATTTCAATTTTTTAGATCTTGGGGGTCTCCCTCCAAGATCTAGATCATTCAGTTTGATTAGTGTCATTTTCATGTTATCTTTTCTCTGGTGTGTATTACTTTCATTGTCATCCACATATTGTAAGTGTTATTTTCACTTTAGAAATTGGCGTTTTTTCGCATGTTAACTGTCACAAAATGTATGCATGCTTGCTTTGGTGATTTCAAGTGATTATCTTTGTGTGAATGGTTTTTTTTAGCCATATAAACATTAGTCGCACTCATTCCCAAAGTTTTGAGCATTTTCTTTTATCTGAATTGGATCCTTGAAAATTATCAGAGTTCTATGACTGTTTCAAATTATGTCAGACTCCAAAATCTTATGAAGAATAAGTTATCAGGAAGGACCTCTAGACAGTGGAAGTTGTAGCCAGCATGGAACAACGAGGACCCTCGGCCAAAGCACGCTGACCATTGGCCCATGGAGACCACGCAGTGGTGCAAAATATCAAATAGGGAGTCCAGATCAGAAAATAGAGGTCATTCTGAGACCGAAAAGCCTCGGCACCTGGTCATGTGAAAAATAGGTAAAACTGTGTGGAAATACCCGAAATGTTAGAAGGTGGGTCCTGCACCCAAAAAATGGCGGGATATCGCAAGCCCCTCAAGTGGTAAGTGGGTTTGATAGAGGACTAAGCGATGCCATACACTGAATGACGCGTGTCCAGTGGATGAGAGAGAAAATTTCTCTCATCGCAGGTTAACAGTGGAGCAACTCACCCATGCGATAAAAGTGATGACCGTAGGATCTAGAGGCCCCAGATCAACAATGGAGATTGCACCCAATGGGAGACTGGATTTGACAGAAGAATAGGCTGAGGCATATGACATTTTGGGTTCGACATGACCGATGAATTGGCAGATGAATCATTTCACCAATTAACCGAAATAATGACCGTTCGAGGAAAAGTTTGCACCCAATTCGTAGGGAGACAAGTGGCCACCTCTTTGCGAAATGTTACACAGTATCAATGACATAGAAGCAGGGAATTTTAGTGGATAGAGGCAGGTGATCTGAAAAGCCAGAAGAGGAAGTGAACAGTCAAGGGATAGATTAGCTTTAAGCCATGAATAGACAAAGAGCATAGGGGAGACATAATAGAGAATGAAGCAAGAAGGAAAGAACAAAGAATTTGAGCTGACCTGTAGAGCTAAGGTAGCATTGAGCAGACAGAACTGAGAAGGCTTGAGAGTTTCAAGCAATCCCTGTGAGGATATCGGTTGGGAGCTCAGTACCAGATTGGACTCATCCCATTAAGACTAGTTGAGGTCGAGACTCAGTAAGGGGGAGTCTGTGTACTCTAGTGGCTTGGGGAATCCAAGTACCACCCTACTAAGCATCATCTATTATAGGAGACTCAAATTGAGCTCCTCATTGTAGAAACTCTTCTTAAAGACACAATAAAAAAGGCCACCATTGACAAAGCTGGACCAGGAGACGTATCCCAAGAGGATTGGGTGAACTCCTTTTAAATTGTTGTGTTTTTTCATTTTCTTGTTGTGTTTCTCTTACTATTTTCCAATGCCTATATATTTCAAAATCTTATCGATCTGTTGCTTAAAATAACATAGGTATATCCCAGCGCATGAGTCTATAATACCTACATTAAATAATTGAGATCCTAAATAAGTGATTTCAGATCAAGTGGTATTAGAGCTATAGGTTGTTAAGGTTAGACAAGCTTATGCAGGATTTAATTGTTGAATGCTAATAGATCAAAGCTAAAATTAGGAAAAGGAGAGTTGGTCGAAACTAACCCTGAAATTGGAAGAGTCTATCCTCATAAGACAGTGTCGGGGAAGGTTTTGTGGGGCCAGATCCATAGAAAATTTTTGGGGCGAATGTTCGCCCTTTGGCGAAATTAAGGGGTTTTAAATTTTTAGTGGGCGAATATTTTGTATCATAGTACATTTTTAAAAATCACCTCAAATAGCCCACCTTATTTTAAGGGAGAGGGTAAAAAAGGTAAATTTAGCCCTTGAAATTAGGAGTTACAACCTTCCATTCGCCCATTTTCAAGAATAGGTTTTATTTAAGTGAATCCATTCGCCCATTTTCAAGAATAGGTTTTATTTAAGTGAATCCTATGGGCCAAATACCATATTTATAAAAGAGGTATGGTAGATTAATAAAAATATAAATAAATGAGAAGTATGGTAAATAAATAAAACATTTTTTATATTTACTCCATAAGTCACCTTATATACATGCAAGTGTGTAAACAAATAAAAATATAATTAAAGTGGAGATATGGTAAATAAATAAAACGTCCTTTTATACTTACTCAAAAGGTATGGTAAATCAATAAAAATGTAAATAAACTAGACGTATGTAAATAAATAAAACCTCTT
>APFE030818487.1:29630-63834 GCA_000404065.3 Pinus taeda | reverse complement strand
GGACCACAAGTAGTTAATAATAATGTAAGGGGCCCATGGTATTAGTTGTTGGTATGAGGAAACCATGGTAATGACCCATGGTATTGTATGTATGAGGCCTATATAGAGGCTAGAGACTCCACATGGAGGGATGAAGAGAACTAGTCTTGTATGAACAGGCATATGGCTTGTGGAGTGTTCTCCTTCCTTAAGGAGTGAATGTATGGTGTTGCCCTACCTTAAGGGTTTGATCAATAAAGCAGCATTTCTATCTTATTTCTTGGGTTTATTTGCATTATCTTATACTTTCTTATCAGATCTATAATATCTCCGGTTTAGATCTACAACAAGTGGTAAGGAGAACACTCCACAAGCCATATGCCTGTTCATACAAGACTAGTTCTCTTCATCCCTCCATGTGGAGTCTCTAGCCTCTATATAGGCCTCATACATACAATACCATGGGTCATTACCATGGTTTCCTCATACCAACAACTAATACCATGGGCCCCTTACATTATTATTAACTACTTGTGGTCCTAATGAATGGGTAACCACCTTATTTATACTATGGCCCATCCCATTATTACATTATTACCTTGGGTACCTCCCTCGGTACCCCATAGTACCCCCCCAGGTACATAACAATTTTCCCGCCACTCCTGTCGGTGTCTCATCTCCAATGGCTTCTTCCGATATGGGCGGCACCTCTCCTGTGTCGAGTGGGCCGTCCGTCATGTCGAGTATTGATACTCCCATTTCAGCGACATCCCCAATCATCTCTACGCCCTACACCGTTACACCTTTGGGTATCACGGTGCCAGCACCCTATAGATCTTTGAGGGATTCTATGAACTCTGCAGCTTCCTCTTCTGTGTGGGATCAAAACATCATCCCTACCACAGGACCGTTTGTTTCCCAAGTTCACTATACTGTTGTTACGACAGTCCCATCCAACCCGACCGTCTGTGTCGCGTCATCAACTCCAGTTGTTAGTGCCATTACAACATCATCTGCTGTCACTTCTGCTGTAGGCCCGTCTTGAGGTCCACCACAAAGTGGTCAATCGACACATACTCCTAGAGTTGTGCACCCCGCAAGTGGTGCTCCTCCTGCTTCCGATCATATGACGGAAGAGGAGGCATATTTTCAGTACTTGCGTAATGTCCAGAGCCAAGATGGGCAAGGCCCATATTATGATCCTGAGAATCATTACTTGTATACCTCCTTGCCAGAAGAGCCTTATGTTGAGGCTTCCGTTCCATTGAATGTGGCTTGGGGTACCACCGGGTATGGTGGTGGCCAGTACCATCAGGGACAAGGACAGCAAGGACCACCCTACCAGGGTCAACAGCCCTACTTGCAGCCTAATCATCGACAGCAGTATGCTGGCCAAAATTACCCAGGTCAATAGGGAGGCCCACAAGGACAACCCAATCAGGGACAACCTTTGGTCTCTAGTGGTCCGGCTTTTACATATCTTGGGAAACCTTCTGGAAACCCAGGACAACCCAACACTCAACAAGGACAACCCGGTACCCAACAAGGCTACCCTTTGGGGCAACCTTATGGGAACCAGGGACAACCTTATGGTCAACAAGGTCAACCCAGAAACCAGCAAGGCAACCCTTCTAGGCAAGGGGGCCAGCCTTACGTGCAGCAAGGCCAGCCTACCGCTCAGCAACCATCTGGTCAACAAGGAAAATCCTCGGTTGCACAAGGGCAGCCCCTCACTCAACAAGCTCGACCTTCTGGGCGAACGGGGCCGTCTCAGATCCAACCAGGACAACCTTCCAGGTAGACGGCCCAACATGCAGGCGGGTACCAATCCCGGCCTCCTCATTCAGGTGGGTATCAATCCCAGCATCCGTATTCAGGTGGGTATCAATCCCAGCCTCCGTATTCAGGTGGGTACCAATCCCAAACCCCCTTACTCGGGTGGGTATCCAATCCCAACCTCCTTACTCAGGCGGGTATCAATCCAACCTGCTTATTCAGGTGGGTATCAATCCCAGCCTCCTTATTCAGGTGGTATCAATCCCAGCCTCCTTATTCAGGTGGGTATCAATCCAGCCCCTTATTCAGGTGGGTATCAGGCCCAGCCTCCTTATTCGGGTGGGTACCAATCCCAACCCCCGCATTCAGGTGGGTATCAATCCCAACCTAGTCATCAAATGCTGCCTGGTTCCCAAGCTCAGTACGGATACCAGCAACCCCAGGGGCAAAATCAATATACCCCGTATCAAAATTATCAACAACCTGCTGGCTAGTATGGTAACCAATGGGGTGCTGGGGGGCAGAACCAGCAACTCGGTTCTGGAAATAACCGTTATAGACAAAATCCTTTTGGACAAGGCCCTTTTGGACCTGGTCCATCGGGACAAGGACAATGGGGACAACCAGGAACTGGATGGAATTCTGGTTCTACCTCGTATCTGGGACAAATGTCCTTTAATCTCCAGCTACCATTTCTAGCGATGTTGGAACTGCCCGATGTGTCAAAGTTAACGAATGATCCCATTCTACACAATCCACAATGGCCACCAGTTCCAACTAAGATACCTAGTGATTGTCCCAAATTGGACGGGAATGCCGGGGAGGACCCTCAAGCTCATGTGATGACGTATCACTTATGGTGTTTGTCCAATTCATGGCTCGATGATTCGATTCGGCTTTGCCTCTTTCAGAGGACCCTCACTGATTCGGCAGCTAAATGGTATATTGAATTGACCCGCACGTCATTTCAAGATTTCAATTCGTTGGCCATGGCATTCCTTACTCACTTTCAGTTACCCATTCGGTACGAGACAGGGACTCACCTCCTCACGTCTCTTAAGCAGGATACTGCTACACATATCTTCGATCATATTCATGAATGGAGAAGGCGTCGCAGGCTGATCAAGTTCTGGATTCCTGATCAACTCCTCACCAACTAGTTCACGACTTCGTTTGTCCCCAAGATTGCACGGGACATTGCTATGGGAGCCTGTGTAACTGAAGAGCAAGCGATCGCGCTCGCTCATTACCTAGACTTAGTTTACTCTCAGTCTAGTACTTTGTATGAGTACTTGCCAGACGCCCCCAGGCCCGGTACATCCAAGGCTCCACCCAAGCCATTTGTCGATGGAGTCATTGGCTCTGTAAACCAGGCCTCTAAAAAATCATCGAACCCTGGGAAGCAAAAGTCAAGTGCATCCAACGAAAACACTTCTCAGGGTGTTTTAAATTCTGGTAACACTTCCGAGGTCAACACTATCTAGTCCACCATGGCGGGCAAGGCCTCGAAAGGAAAGAGAAAGGAAAAGGGGAAAGGGAAAAATAAATCCGAGCAACCCAAACAGGAATCCTCTAAACCTCCAGCCGAGGAAGGAGCTAAACGCAAACCTAAGTATCCTTGCCTCATTTGTGAGGAGGATCACTACACTAAGGACTGCCCTAGCCGATCCGAAGTTAGTCATTTGTTGAAAGGAGCTCCTGGGGTCCCTACGGTTCTTAAAGAACCCTTTCCCTCTCAGCAAACTCAAATGGTGGCTGACCCCTCTTCTTCTCCCTTCGGTTCCAAGGTCTTCATGGTTGGAAATATTCCTATTCATATAACAACTCAAGCAAAGGAGTATCCGTCATCCGCCGGGAAGGAGCCTGAGGTTCCCTCAAGTGCTCCTTCGTCTAGCTCTGGTCCCCTCCACATCGAGAGACCGAGTACTGAAACGACAATCTGACCCCCTCCCAAAGGGGTACTCAGAAGGTCTTCTTATAATCCGAATGCTCGTGCTGCCCAGCACTATAGCATCGTAGAGGACTTAGCGCAGGCTCCGTCGGCTATGTTCGCCTTAGAGGTCCTTCAGAGTTGCCCCCCCCAGAGGAAGTCCCTGCTATCGGCCATCGGTGGCATCGACCCAGCGGACTCCGATTTGATTACCTTCGACCTCGAGAGCCATGTTCCTCGAATTCCTCATCAGATCGCTTTCCTCATTCAAGTCGTCATCAATTCCAAAATGATCCATCGCACAGTCATTGATGAGGGCGCATCAACCTGCATTATGTCTATCGCATGTTGGAAAGCAATCGGGTCTCCGACTCTTAGTCAGTCACCAACGACCTTGGAAGCATTCTACGGGAGAGAATCCAGACCTTATGGTATTCTTCAATTACTACCAATCACCTTAGAAGGGAAGACTATGGAAGTAGAAGTTGAGGTTGTTGAAGAAAATATCACATATAACCTCCTTCTGGGCCAGAGTTGGATGTATGCCATGCGTGCCGTGGCTTCATCCCTATTCCATGTCATTCGTTTCCCCAATCAGGGGAAAAATGTCACGGTCGACCAACTTTCTTTATTTTCTTCCTCTTCTGAGGGAAACATACCATTCGTTGAGAATACCTCCATTCCATTTGAGAGTGTGGGAGCCGGGCTCTTCAAAGAACCCGCCCTTATGGGTGTTTTCTCCCTCCCACCTCCCAACCTTGCCTCAATCTCCATGATCTCGGTTCGTTCTGATCCTTGGACCCTCCCATCCATCGACCAGATAGAATCTTTGGGTGAGGAGATGCCATTGAGTCCAACCGAGCTCAACTACATCGAAATTGTTGCTGCATCGGCCTCTGATGATCAACCCACCGTCACGAGTGGGGCTCTTGACTCAGATGATTTCCCTCCCTGGTTAGGAGAATACACCTCCTTGGATCCATTGAAGGAAATATTTCCTTCCGATGAGGCTATCATAGAGACTGTCTCTGGACGAACGTCCATGGTTTCCTCTTCACCACTGTTCCTCCTTTCTCCCTACCTTTCGGGAAACACTGCTTTGTCTCGAGCGGTTTGCTCCATGTCTTCGTTCTCAACCTCTTCAGACGCCTATTCAGATTTATCATACATCGTCCGAAGGGAATCTAGGGAACAACACGTAGACGCAACCTATCGACATCTCTGTTAAGCCAGGGATTGTCGAGAACATTTATATAGAAGTCACCTACACTCCTGAGGAGATTCAGATTTATATCGCACTTTTCCACGAATTTCGCGATGTCTTTGCATGGTCCTACGAAGAAATGCCCGGTATTGATTCATCCATAGTAGTGCACGAGATACCGACGTATCCCGGAGCCAAACCTGTTCGTCAGTGTTTGCATCCCATGCACCCCCGTAAGGCGGCAGCTATCAAAGCAGAGGTTGAAAAACTTCTTAAAGCTGGATTCATTTATCCCATCCCACTGGCAGATTGGGTCTCAAATATTGTCCCTGTCGACAAAAAACAGGGTACCATTCACGTCTGTGTTGATTACCGCGACATTAATAGAGCTTGCCCAAAAGAAAACTACCCCATGCCATTCATTGATCAACTCATTGACGAGTGTGCGGGCAGCGAAATATATTCTTTTATGGACGGCTTCTCTGGTTACAACCAGATTAATATCGCCTCGGCTGATCAACACAAGACGGCCTTCATCTGTCCATGGGGCACTTTTGCTTACAAAAAGCTCCCCTTCGGTCTTAAGAATGTCGTCGCTACCTTTCAGCGTGCAATGTCTTATGCCTTCCATGATATCAAGCACATCGTACAACCCTATCTGGATGACCTTCCCGCTCATTCAGCTAAGCGCGCGGACCACGCATCGCATCTTCGTGAGATTTTTCTTCGTTGTCGACACTATAATGTCTGACTAAATCCACATAAATGTGTCTTCTACGTCGAATCTGGTCAACTTCTTGGGTTTATCGTCTCCCGAGAGGGCATCCGTTTGGATCCCCTTAAAGTCGAGGCAATTGTGAATCTTCCTCCCCCTGCTACTTTGCAGCAATTGCAGAGCTTCTAGGGGAAAGCTAATTTTCTAAGACGGTTCATCCCAAACTATGCCGAAGTGGCAAAGGATTTTACCCAGTTACTTAAGCGTGACACCCCATTCCGATGGGATGCCATAGCCGAGGAGTCTTTTGCTCGTCTCAAAACTCTCCTAGTTTCCGCCCTTTGTTGCGGCCTCCAAATTATCATCGTGACTATACACTCTATTTGGCCGCTGCCGATACCACTATCGGTATGGTTTTGGTCCAAGACGATGATGATGGCATCGAACATGTCATTTATTATCTTAGTCACAACTTACTAGATACGGAGACTCGATATGCATATGTCGAGAAGTTGGCCCTCGCCGCTGTCTACGCCGTCCAACGTTTCCGTCACTACATTCTGTCGCATACTACGACGCTGATTTCAGATTGCAACTCCATGACCTACATTCTTTCACGCCAATTGCTGGGGGGCAAATACTCAAAGTGGATCGTAATCCTCCAAGAGTTTGACTTGGAATTTACTACGGCCAAGTCCAAGAAATCACTCGTTTTTGCTGAACCCTTGTGCTCCTTGCCATCCGTCGCTACTTCCTCGCAGATAGAGGAGTCTATTCCAGATGAAACTCTTTTCCTTATCAGCACCCTCGATCCTTGGTATGTGGACATCATTGTCTACTTGCAGACGTCCTCTTTCCGCCCCGAGACCTCGAAAGACACTCGTCGACGGATTCGTCACCAACCCCAACCATATCGCATCGTTGGGGACACCCTGTACCGCCTTGGTGTTGATTCAGTTCTTCGTCGATGGTTAACCTTGGAAGAAGCTGAAAGAGTTCTAAATGACTGCCACCCCGGTGCTTGTGGCGGTCACATGTCTGGATATGCCACCGCACAGAAGATCCTCTGTGCTCACTACTTCTGGCCTTCCATTTTCAAGGACTGCATTCTTGTCGTCCGTTCTTGTCACGAATGTCAGATTTACCAACGAAAGATGCGTGCGCCCCCTGCCCCACTGCACCCCGTTGTGACCGTAGGCCGCTTTTCCAAATGGGGCATCGATTATGTGACATGTAACCCTCGCTCAGCCGGGGGGCATGGTTACATCATCGTTGCTGTAGATTACTTTACAAAATGGGCCAAGGCGATGCCCACATTGTCAGAAGACAGTTATACACGGCGCAGTTTCTATTCAACCATGTTATTTCTCGGTTCGGGGTTCCACAAGCCATTGTCACTGATCACGGAAAACATTTCCGTAATCATATGATGGCCGAGTTGACAACCCAACTAGGACTTAGGCATGATAGTTCCACTCCGTACTATCCTCAGGGAAATGGTCAAGTGGAAGCCGTGAACAAGGTCTTGGTCACAATGCTTCAAAGAGCTGTTGGCATGCACAAGTCTAGTTGGCATTTGATGTTGTTCTCCACTTTGTGGGCCTACCAGACCTCCATGAAGGACGCCACCGGTTTCACCCCTTTTCAGCTAGTATATGGACTGGAGGCAACCCTTCCCATTGAGTGTGAGATTCCTTCACTCAAATTAGCCGTCGCGTTACTCCTCGATACTACTCCTGTAGAAGAGCAGCTTCTTTACTTGGAACGACTGGATGAGACATGTCGTCTAGCCTCCCTAGCTATCGAAGCTCAAAAGAAGTGAGTGAAAACTCACTTCGATAACTCTGTTAATCCCCGCTCTTTCATCGAGGGAGATCTAGTACTACTCTACGATCAAGCTAACGATAAGCTGGGAGCAGGAAAACTCAAGCCAATGTGGCATGGGCCCTATATTGTGAAAATATTTCTACAAAAAGGTGCCTATGAGCTGATAGATTATGAAGGCAATCCCCTGGACAGGCCCCGCAAGGGCTGTATCTTAAGAAATATTATGCCTGAGTCCAGGCGCTCTCTCTTTTATTTTTTACATGCATATGCTTTTTAATAGTGCGTTGTGTGTGTGCGTGTTTATTTAATTTTTATCTCAGCATGTCAGCGTGATCCCCGCTTATTGTGTCTTTTGCTTCTTGAACAGATGTCTGGATCACGTTACGTTGGTTTTGCTGATGGTGCTTCCCGCAGTACTCGCAATCTGTCATCTGTGGCATGAGTGATCTACGATCCTCATGGTGAGTTAGTAGATATTCAAGGAGTGTGTCTGGGTTGTACAAAAAACAATGTGGCTGAATATAGTGTTGTAATTGAATTATTAGCCGAGGCGATTAACCTCGGAATCCGCTCATTGGTTGTAAACTTAGATTCCCAGCTTGTAGTCCACCAGCTCAACGGACGATATTCCATCAGAGATCATCGTATTTTAAGGCTGTATTTACATGTTAAGTTATTGGAAAGAGATTTTGATTACATTACTTATCATCACATTCCAAGAAGACTTAATGCAGTAACCAATGCATTGGCTAATTATGTATTGGACAGACATTTGCATAATATGTAAATCAACAGAACACGAGAAGCATAAGATACAATAAAAACACCATGTATATATATATATATATATATATCGTGTGGCGCACTAAGGCGCTCAAAAATAAGTGTATATGTCTAAAGTAAAGCTGGCGTCCTCAGTACATCTGAGACGTATGTATCTCAAAAACATCAGTGAGAAATGAATCCTAGGCATCTACTATGGTGGGTTATGCTCTCTGTAGCATGTCACTGCCCATGCTACCCGCCTCAAAAGGCGATGCATCCTAGGTTCCACCCCCACTGTATGAATCTGAGAAGCTATGGGCACCTCCTCGATCCCCTGGTAATCTGGCACTCCCGCCAGTAAGCCCTCGAGGTTGTGCACCACAGTCTCAATCGTATCACCTCCTAGAGGAGCCAGGGCCAGAACCCCAGCACCTTGTCCCTCTCTCCGTGCCTCCGGAGCTAGACCAAGGGGTCTCGTGGGTCCCACATCTGCATATCATAGCGTTTATTAGGACATGTACATGAAAAATTTAAAAAAACATTACAAAAGATAAAAAATTAAAAAGAGATCAAGTGTTTTACCTCCATCATCCCAATGCTCTCCCGCAGGCAGTGGCATGTCGGGATCACCGCGGAAATCCATACCGGCATATGGCTAGTCCTCGACGAAAATGGCCTGACGATCCAGCCACTCTCGAAAATAAACACCCCATGCCAATGGGCGGCCGCCACCTCCACGCGACATGACCCGGGCCCATCGACTGGCCCTCATATCCCGTGGACCTCTGGGCAGATCCACATCCATATCCTGCAGCTGTAAGGCCGGCACTCGCTCCAGCATGAGCGGAAGTAAGAGCAACCCATAACCGAACTGTTTTGACTCTCCGCGTCAACAGTTGCTCAGTTGCCTCTTCATGCTGGTCATTACCGCTGCTCCCCAGTTGAGCATAGTGGGCTGTAGACACTCGAGAGCTAATAGTAGATGGGCCTTTGAGGCCTCGTGATTGGCCAAACTCCCCGCTGCTCGGGTCACCATGAAGAGTATGGTGCGAAGGACCATGTCATCCACCGTTGGAATGCTCACCTTTCCACTCCGTGTTTTATTTGTCCGTGGACACACTCGAGCCATGAGCTGGTCAAGAGTCTCACCGCTGGGCCGTTGCCCCTCCAGAATGGGCATCGCACCCCTGCGTGACAACCCAGTCAAAAAGTAAATATCCGTGTAATCAAACTCAATATCACGGCCTCGTATTGTGAATTTTCCGTCAACTGGGTTCCAAGCTCTGATCAAGAAGGTCAGGTTGTGCTCTCAGGCGTGGAGTGAGGAAAAACTTGAGGAAACCACATGCCCGCATTGCATTTCAGCACTCTGCATTGGCATAAGAAGCTATATCTTCATTATCATGAGCCCTCTCTTGCCACACAAACGGCATTGCGTCCTACATGGCCACCCAGAAATATTAGGATGCTAACCGTTGAAGTTTGTACTTCCAAAAACTTAAAAATAAAACTTCACGTCGTCAGCGTGGCTGTTTTTAAAATAGTCGCACTGATCATGGCGCCTCTTTGTTTTTCCTTGGGTCAGCGCGGAAGCACACTTGTTTTTCGCGCTGACCCGGGAGGTGGTGGGGGTAAATATTAATCGATCAGCGCGGACCCAACGAGCAAATCCGCGCTGACTGAGAGCGCACCAACGATCAAAAAATTCGGCCAAATGGCCAAATCCCACCATGGAAATGCTCAAAAAAGGACTCAAAATGAAGCGCAAGGCGAGAGGAACTTACCTGGAACAAGCTGTCGGATGAATGGTGTCCGCACGGGGTGAAATTTGCTCTGTCAACTTCACAGCTCCACAACGTTCTCTAAGGCTCAAAATGGTAACAATGGTAAAAAATGTCTTTTACCCTCCTATTTATGGTAAAAATTCATAAATTGACTATGGTTTTTTATAAATGTGGGTTTTTGTCATGCTTTTACCATGGATTTAGTGCTAATGTCACTATATTATGACTTTATGCATGTTTTACTATGTTTTTTAACATGTCGAACAGGTTTAGGTAGGTGGTTTTCTTGTGCAGGTTCTCGAAACCGGTGGGGTCACAATGGTTCTATATACACTTGGTCCCAAAAAACGTCGTCTTTAAGCTCTTTTCCGACATAAAGCAAGAAAAGATGGTTGAGCTCCCTTTCAGCTCGTCAAAAGGAACGAGAGGCGGTCGCTTTTAAAGCTCTTTTTTCGACCATTTAAATTAACAAAGATCGTCGGGTGTTTGTCGTTTCGCACTCGTTATTGGCTCTAAAACGACGTGCTTCTGACCACTTTTTTACTTTTTTGGGTCGAAGTCACTATTTACGAAAAGTACTCCTCGATCATTCTGGTCGGGCAGTTCTTTCGAGCATCGTTTTATACTTTTTCGGGCTCGAGAGACACTACTTTACAAAAAAGGACCCCCCTGGAGTTTTCTTTTCTGTTGTCTTTTCAGACTCTCTAAATAGGAAAAGGCGCCGAGTTCTTCCTTTGTTAGAGTCGTTAAAACTTAATGACATCGGATTCCGTCGAAATGACGCTCCTCAAGCATATGCTATCCCCGTCAAGCTTTTCATCGAAAATTAACCGGGGTACTCGCCAGAAATGGTGGGGGAAATAAAGGAATCATAATCGTCGTCGTCGGCAGTATTTCGCTCTTGAACATGGCACTATTTGAATTCGTGTCTGGGTGGGGACATCTCATCTTGTCTCACATTTTCCTCCATGGGTTTGGGTTATCCTATTTGACCATTCATTTGCTCATTGTCTTGTCATCACGACCCCTGATCATTTGACCTCAAATACTGCCAAATCTGTCGTTGTGCCGCCAATATGTTCAAGAGAAGTTGGCCTCTGCAAGAATATTCAACCTCCCTCCGATATCTCACAAAAAACATATTGTCTCTTTCCGTCTCGTGTTGATGATGTGGGAAACATCATGGCCCACCTTCGACGAAGATCACTTCCTGTCGACTTCAGCTCATTATCCAGGAAGGTGACCTAGAGACTCCCTTCAGGTACCTTGGAGCCTGCATCCCTCAATGGCAGGTTCTTCATGTTCGACGCGAGGTTTTCATCATTGGCCTCTGATCAGATGACTCTACGGGTGTTCGACACCGGCTCATTCATTTGCATGCCGTGGACTATACCTATAGTACCTTGAGGACCATCGTCATTATTTGTGGCACCTCTCGCGTCTGTTAACAGCTTTCATCATTGGCTGGTAATCAGACGATGTTCAAGCATGTTCGACTTTGACTCCTATATTCACATGCTTGGACTTGTACTTTGTTCAGGTTTGGATGGAGCGCAAGACCCTGGTTCTAGTCTGTTGCAAACCAGGCTGCGATTTTGTGGATTGTTATTACATGACTCCTTGATGGATGGCTGCGCCCATACCTGAGTCTTTTAATACCTGAGTCTTTTAGGATGGCTGCGACCATACCTTTTTATCATCATGATCTCTTAGCTGGGTGGCTGCGTCCATACCACAGACCTTCTTCGTATTTCTTTTGGATGGCTACGCTCATGCCTAGACTACATATAATCGAGATATCAGTTGTACATACGTGCAGGTTCTTCCTGGTGGTGTTCTAGTTCAGCAATTTTGTAAAGCATTTCACCCCTCCCACTCTCTCGGGCTTCATGCTTTAGGGGGCATCTGTTACACAGTAATTTGTCACTGTCTCCCTGTCAGTCTCCCTACTGTGTCATGAATCAAATCCATCATGCTCATGCTCTCTGAATTGGCCAAATGACCCTCTTTGCCAAAGTTTATTTCATCATCGCGACTGTTATTAAAATAACCGCACTGACTGGCGGCTGCTAGTGCAACTAATGCGTTGCCAGCACGGAAGCACACGGGTTTTCCGCGCTGGTCGAATTTCATGAGCCAGCACATCCTATGTTTGTATTAAGTCGCGCTGACATAGTCTCCTCGGTTATTAAGATGCAACGTCACCGCTCCAGTCCAGTTATACACCCGCGCTCATCCTGTTTGGGCGAGTTTGTTCCAACAGCCAGCCTTCCAGATGACTCCAGACCTGGTTGTTGGCCTTGTGAATGTCACCCTCCCTTCTATGGCATGTCTGTTTGTCATATGAGCCACCTTTCTTGGAGATAAGCTTATCCTTCCACCATTCATGGAGAGCATGAGCATGATGGATTTGATTTCATGACACAGTAGGGAGACTGACAAGGAGACAGTGACAAATTACTGTGTAACAATTCATATTGAAATATTGAGATGGATCTGAGTACATACCTTGATTTCCCATTGGTGGTCGAGGTTGCAATGGCTTTCTAGACCCCATGAGGTACAGTTGCTCGGTGTCTTCTCCTGTCTCTTGAAACATTGCTTTTAGGCCTGGCAAGGAGGGACATGAGCTTGTTGCATGATTTAACTCACAAATTGCACATTCCTCTATGGATTTTAATGGAAATTCCCTCTCTGGATGCTTCTTTCCACACTTCGGGCATAATATAGCCATGGTCCTTTCCAATTCTAGCTGCTTCTATTTTACTTGTAGCATATTCATCTGTGTCGACAGAGTACTTAGGATATCCATTCTCAAATTTTCTAGCAGGTTTCTGATTTTAGCCTTCGTAACACCCCCGCCAGACACCTTTGTTGAGCGAATCCCTTGTTTGTTTCTTGTGAGCCCTCTCGAGCACTGAATGCATAGTTCGCAGATAACTTCGAAGCTTTCCTTGGAGATGTCTCCATTTCCTACGATGTTCAACAGTTCCAAAGAGTCCTCACAAAAAGCCCGGAGGAGGATAATTTTTAGAATCTCCTTATCCAGGTTGGAGTGACCCGACCTCTGTAATATGTACTTAAATCGTTCCACACAATCTTCCAAGCTCTCGTCTTATTTTTGTGTGAAATTAAAAAGTTCCTCCTTTATGTTTCGGGATTTGCAATAATCCTGGTATTTTTCCAGAAAAGTTGTCCGCATATCATCCCATGTGGAAATAGAGCTTCCTCCAAGGCCCTAACCATTGCAGAGCTGTCCCTTTTAATGTAGTAGGGAATTTTTTTTAAACTTTTGGGCATCCGTCATGTAGTCATACCCTCGGCACACTATGTCAAATTCGAATAAAAATGTGTCGGGGTATTCTGAAACAAGCCCATGAAAGCTTGGTAAGGCTGCTAATGGAATAGGATTTGTGGGTGCACCAACTCCCAGATCCCCGATTGGAAACTCGATGGTGGAAGTTGTGGGAGCCATAAATATCCTCCAATAACCATTGGGTATTTCAACAGGCTCTGTGGAAGATGGCTGAGGATTCCTTACCGCTCGGATTTGAGTTTCTTTAACAACACTTCCTCGGTCCCTTGGTGATGCAAGTACCCCTTCGTTTCCTTCTTTTGTGTCCTAATGACTTTATCCCTCGGCTACAACCTCCTTTCCCTTGCTGGAGTAGTTTGACCCTGTCGATGTTCTGCTTGCCACCTCTTCCCCTTCTATTACAAGCGTAAGGTTTCCATGGTCAGGTAGACTACTGGATATTTCCTCAACTGTTGGAGGGACCTGCTTTGTCGAATCACCAAATAATGTTGTAGACAACACTAGTTGATCTACTGATTGTCCCTCAGACTTTACTCTCCGTGCACCTGGTCTTATAGCTGTGCGAGAGGATGCTTCTAATTCCGCCTTTGCTATAATTTTTTGGATAAAAGTCTTTCTTCCCAACTCTAGTCCTCCCTCTTTGGGGCTCTTCCTCTGCCCCTCTTATTTGGTTCTCTGTTCATGCAAATGTTGATATAACGAAAGGTCTTGGTATCAACCTACAATGCTTTAGTCTTGAAGTAAGGTGTCAAAGGACCATTCCTTCCCCAAGATGAAAGAACTTACAAAAAGAGAGACAACTAAAAAATAGGAATCTAGGGTTCAGGGCCTATAGCAGGGCGTCAAAGGACTCCTCCCTCCCCAGGACAAGAAGCAGGAACAAACGCACACCTCCGAGAAGACCTAATACTTCCAAATCTGAAGCAGGGCGTTAAAAGACTCCTCCCTCCCTAGGGTGAAATCTAGGGTTTCCCGAATTTAAAACACACAAGGGTTTGAAAAAAATAAATCTAATTCAGGGCCTGGAGCAAGGCGTCAAAAGACTCCTCCCTCCCTAGGACAAGCGAGTGGCCCAATCAAATAGAAAATAAAAAATAAAAAACCAAGCAGAAAGGACACCTACGCTAAGGACCTGAAGCAGAGTGAGAAAACTCATTCTCTTCCCAGGATGAGATATTGACCCTCTGGTTGGTCTGAATTTCCTTGCACCTTGTTATCCTCCCTAGCAATGACGCCAAAATACTGGTATCCATGTATGAACAATCTATTCACCCTTTTCCTACATTAATTTATCAATCTGAGTGCATATCCTTTCAAGGAAATGTGCAAGGTATATGCAGGGGCGAGAGTACCATCTGTTCCAACCAAGGGCTCATGATTAATATTTAAAACATCGTTGTAAAACTAAACTAGCTACAAAACTCAAGACAAGCAATTACAGGAATTAACAAGCTCTAATTGCAATTAGGAAATAACAAACAACACACACATAAATATGTAGCACCTGATCAGAAGAGCGGGCCCAGCTCTCTGATCAGGGTTGCGTTACTCACGACGAAGAATGGAGAAGAAAAAGAGATGATATTTTATTAATTTGTAAAGGGCTATTACAATATTGATGGGGGAGTCCCCTAATTACAGGAATAACCTGTCTTCTATACACAGCGAGGGAGAACAACATCTTTCCCCAAAACCTAGGAATCGTATACCCAGAAGTGTACATTAATTTGGAACGGCACCAACACCAGATAGACAAGATCAGTGAAAGGTCCAAGAATGGTTCAAGGATTTGTGACTCCAGCTATGCGGCCTCCTTATGGCTGGTCGTTGCTATGAATTGCGGATTTGCTGCAGGATGTTGAAGCATTGGTTCCTATTCTCCTGAAGCTGCGGTCAAACATATGTTTTAGTGTTGCAAATAGTCAAACCCTGTGACTTTACTTCATTAATAAAATATTCCAATAGACAGAAAAAGGGGGTAATTACCTTGCAGATTTAGCATAGTAAACAGGCAAAGAGGTCAAAAAGGGTGATGGAAATGTAACAGAAAAGATAGCCCGATTTGGTTCCCAACAGTAAACTTCCATTGAATTCATACACAAAAGTCTTGAGCACTATCGCACAAGTGTCATTACAGTCGTCTAAAAGCTTATCTTAAGTGTCCCACTTGTCGTATCTTTCCATGAGGCAGTCAGACATAGGGGAATTCTTTGTGTGTGTGTTCCGATGATCTATGTTGATGTGTCGCCAAAATATGTTAAGTGTGTGATCACAATTGAGTTTTATCACGAGTCCATCACCCTTCTTGCACTTACCCATTTTTGGAAAAATATTCCCGATCGGGCAACTTGGCTTCATCAAGCCCAGCTAAAGTATGCACTGCATAGTCTTATCCCCATAGGATGTGACCCTGCTGCCTAGCATTACACAGTGTGTAGTCCCTGTCCTCCAAGGCTACTTCTCTACGTAATTCCTGAGTCCAACTCTTGACCTTGACCTCCAGAATTGCCAGTTGTACCTTCTAGTTTGCCTTGAACTGCACACTTTGCATCTTCAACTCTCAAGCCTTTTCCTTACCTATTGGAATTGCACAATGTGTAGAATCCAAACCTCCGTTGGCCTCCAAAAATATGGAGATCCTTCCTCCAGTGTCCTTTCCCTCAACTGGACCCCATTGCTTCCAAAAACTACGTAGTTTTGTCTTTCAAGCCTCCCTGAGATGCACATTGCATAGTCTCATAGCCTAAGATCTCCCCTTGTCTACTATAACTATGCAATGCACAGTTATGAGTCCCCTTTCCCTAGTCTGCGACTTGTTCCAAGCTCAGTTCATGAATAAGAATGCATCATCTTAGACTAGGGGGTTTTCAGATTAATGTTGTCCTGTCATGAGTGAATTGCAAGAACAAGTGCACTATCAAGTCATGGTGAGATGATGAAGAAGGATAAGGAGGAGGGAAGCATGCCTAAAGACTCTCTTATAGCTGAACTCACAAGTGGATCTATCAAGAGGAAGAAAGGGGACACAAGTTTACAACTTCCATCGAAGACTTAAGATCATTGAAGACTCTGCATCACTAAGCCATGCAGAGGAGAAGAGAAAGCATATTCAAGAAGAAATCCAGCACTTAGCAGCAACAATGACTTGACATTTCCACATCATCAAGTAGTCCATGTCAGTGGTGTATTTTCTTGTCATGTCATGAGTAGTCATATTCCACATCACCATTGTGGACCATGTATATTCTATTCAAATGTATTGTAAAGTGGAATTCCAAAGGACACACATGAATATGAAGATTCATGTAATTTGAAAAGTCATAAGGAGTTGAAAAATCATGAGAGTAGTCAAAAAGACACAAGGGAAAGCATCACCCCTTAGTTATATATGCCCCCCATTGTATGAGCACAAGAATTTTCACCTTGGCTTCTCCCACAAGGCATTAGAGAGATCAACTAGCTCTTTGAGGAGCAAGGAGTGGCTCTAATGTCCCACTACTAGGGCTAGTGATGAACATTGTAAACATGTGTTTTGGAACTTTTTCTTAGTAACATAATTTTTTTAAGGCCAGCATGTTCTTCATGCATGGACTATGAATGATTGTAAGACTATTATGTGGACGTTTGTATTTCATGTTTGTTTTCACATGTACTAATATAGTTGAACAATTTTGGTTATTTTAGTGCTTATCTTATTGAGAATGTGTTGTAATGGTTGTTATTGTTGTCCCATCCTTGTGAACTATTCTGCAGGATACTAGACATATATTTCCTTATTTATTGGTTGTAATGACCATCACATCCACTATGGACTATTTTGTTGGATGTTAGATGGATCCTTCTAGTTCATGTGTGTCTATTCCTAGGTGGTACTATTACCTTTCACTTAGAAGCTCACTTTTCCTTCCCCTTTGCAGTAGAAGAACATCGACACATTTGCAACTGCACACTCACTAAGCACACTTCCCTTGCTTTTCGAAGACACCATTGCGTCACTCTCTTGTGCTGACAGCTAGAGCCAAGGAAAATATTTAAGGATTTGTCCACTGGGCCTTTATACTAGATGGGCATCCTACACCAAACGGTGTGAGGTCTGATTGAGACTTCATATCAAGGAGATCTGCTGAATGTTGATGAGTCTAGCACCATCAACACTTTCAATCTTCAAAACTGGTTGGAAAAGATTATCTTAAGAGATCCTCTCTCACCACAGAAAGGAATTTTTGAGTGATAACAAAGACCTAACCTATTTACCAAATAACATAATACTCATAAACAATATGACCGAGATTAATATGACCGAGATTGGTCTTTGTACCTTGCTTACCATATAACCTTGACCACGTGCATGGAAAAATGTGAGAAATCGATTAATCTACCACCATACAGGTACCATACATCGCATTCCCATGCAATTCTCGGATTATCATATTAAATTAATGAGCCAAACTACACGATTAATGTGGAATCTTAATCTTAAGTTATCCACTAGTTCAACATGCATATGCACCTAATCCAGGTTGAATAATATTCTCGATTTGCGAGTAAAAAGGGTTGCACCCCTGCACGTCGGGTCAAATGAAATGCCAAGAACCGCACTCAAATCATGGGAATCTCATCCAAATCTTAGATTTGCAGCAGAATTGTTTTAATTAATCATTTGTCGCACAATTTTAGGATTTATTTAATTAATTATGATTTGTTTGGTTGATTGCAGAATAAATCAATCAATGTTTGAGCCAAGATTCATGAGGCTGCTCTAGGGATCCCAATTTTGATGGGGCCTCAACTTGAATACGTTTTTACATGTTAAATAAAGAAGGGACCATAAAATTCCAGACAAAAAGATCCAATTGGGTGCAGATAAGGGAATAGCCCAAGTTTGTAGGTGTGAAGCTGGTGTACAGGAGATAAAATTTCCAGATTAGGGATTACCAAAATCAACATAGTTAAGCCAAGAAGGATGACACAACTCTCCAAAGAATAGAATTTGTGCCATACGACAACTGATTATTACCATCACACCAAGAATGAAGACTCGAGAAATTGAAATTGTTGAATGACACCATGTATAGAATTTTACAGTTGGTAAAATCATATTACAAAAGCAACACGCTAACAAATAAGACTTCGACACATTGAGTTAATTTGTTGGTTGTTACAACAAAATTGGTTTTTAGCAAACAATATTGCAGAGATGCAACAAGAAATCAATGGCTAGGAGAGAAGTAATGTCGCTCACAATCCTGTGAGTAATCATTGAATTGGAAAGGAAACAAGATCCCCAATATTCTAAATCTATTAGATGTGAATTGGAGCCGAAAGTGGAACCAGAATGGTAGATCCCAGATCTAGGAACAAAGGAGGGAGAAAAAATATTTTGCAGCGTAACATGTTTTAGAGGAAACCTGGACTTGGGGTGCACTATTGTAATGAGAGTTAAGTCTTTCTATGCAGTCAGGAGATCAAGTCTTGATGCAACAAAAGAATTACACTGTTGCAATTGTCTGTTGTGCCGAGAACTAGATCTAGTTTTCATGTATGGGACAATATTTATTTTTATAATCAACAATGGAGCACTATTGTTTTTTTTTATTGTCTTTTTGTTTATTATTATGTTGTATGAGTTTATTGAATGTGGGAACATTGGGAATTTGGGTACCTGCGTTGGGAATGGCTAGAGGTTTCCCTATAATTTATAAGAAATGGCTAATCGGAACAGTAATAAAAAAATAATATATAATAATAATAATAATCAAAATTAATATTAAATCAAGATATTCAAATACTAAAATCAATTTAAATATATAATCTCTTGTTGAATTGAGGCTTCTCTGATCCATATTAGGTTACGAGAGATTTTTCGGCGTAAATCACAAAATCTATCATTTGTCGACGCGTTTCGAACCAACTAGTGTGGTTCATCGTCAGGACAAGTTGAGAGATTTTTCGGCATAAATCACAAGATCTATCATTTGTCGACGCTTTTCGAACCAACTAGTGTGGTTCATCGTCAGGACAAGTTGAAGAACCAGATCCAGCTTTGCATGATAAATAGCTTGAGTAGAGCCTCCAACAACTAACAAGGCTAACGGTTAAATATATATAAATATATTCTTTGGGTGTCTCTTTTCCTGAGTCTCTCCCTTTTATATATATAAAATATTAAAATGTCAAGTTCATTATCAATTCTTCTCTGACACATGACCAGTGTTTGAAACAATCTGCCTTAAAAATACAAAGGAACAATTTCACTATGTTTCTCTAGTTATTCTTATGAGAAAAAGTAAAGCGACTCTAATGGTTAAGCATTGACTGCCACATACAATATGCACACAATCTTTTGCGATATATATACATAAACAAAAAAAAATACTAATCACCATGACATCCCAGATATCACCCTTGCATTGAGGTGTCACATGCTTCCTTAACCCACCACGAGATTGCTTCAATTTCTCAATTAAGGATGTCAGTGTTAAGGATGTCTTTGGCCTTTCTTCTCGTGAAGGTTTCAACAAAGCCTCATGTTTTGTGGGCAGTTCAACATATTTGTCTACATGCTTTGTATTCCCTAACCCCAGGGAACGTGGGAACTAAAAAAAAATATAGTCTTCAAAGCTCCCGAAACTTTCCCAAGCTCCCATTGCAGCTCCCACAGAAAAGGGAACATTCCCATACAGTTCCAAAGCTTTCGGGAGCACGGGAACCACTGGAACGGGTTTACCACCTCTAGGGAGCGGTTCTCGTGTAACATAAGTTTATTACTAATAAATCTTTTAGTTTCAAGTTTCATCCCTGTGTATGGTTACGATTGTTTATTTCCAACATCACTGTTGAATGTTTGCAATTTATGCCCCTTTAGAATCTTGTCAATCTATACCTTGTAGGGTTAACTAGTAATGAGTTTGAAACTAAATACTGTGTAAAAATAGGCTCTTATTACTTTAAGTTACTAGCTATCTAACAATTTGTTGTAATAAGTGTCTTGCACTACACATTTCATGCTATTAAAACCACTTAAGTATTGCGAAGTGATCATTTTGTTCTTAATGCAAATTTTTTCTACCTAAAATTAGAAATGTTTACAAATAGATATCTATTAACTATTTATTGGATATTCATTTGTCTGCATCTACTTGAATAAGAAATTGTTCCTAGAACTATTTCCTTGATATGTTTCCTTTATCTTATTCTAAATTCCAGACCATTCTCTTCATTTTCTTTTTTTCATCTCTCTTAATTGAGAATAAAATCTATATTTTGTCTCAATTAAGATATATTCGCTTGTGTTTCCATCTCCACTTTGAGGATGTCCTCTTTTATAAAGCCATATATATTGGTTTTTGGTGATTTGATTGAGCTCTAAGATCAATAAAAAATATTGATTGATCTTAATCTTTATTCAAATTATTAAATATCCATCATAAGAAATTGTATGATACTGTGTATAAATTTGTTTCAAATATTGATATTTAACATTTGATATTTGTAACATTAGAGATTATTTTTTTTAGCATTTAACTATAAAATTTTAACGTTTAACTACACATATTGATTAGAATTAATAACATACATACAATGATATTGTATTATAGCATTAGTCTAATTTAGTATTAGTATTGTATAGATAGGTTGTTATTAAAGCATGAACATTAACTTAAAATTAATACTTAACTTCATATTAATATAGTAATAAAGATTAAAACTAACAAATTTTTTTTTGAAATATTTTGATATTCCACAGTGGGATCAAATTGGAAAATACCTAAAGTTAGTGGTAATATTCTAACTTCATAATAGCAATAGGATTAATAGAATATTTAGTATTATGATATGTTAGTGTTATAGAAAATAAGTAGTATTATTAATATTAATATTACACTATCATATATTTTTTTTAGTTAGTTATTATAGCTAGTATTATATTATAGGTTATTAATACATATTTAAATATAAGTTTGCATAGGATAAATTAGTATAACATAATAAATCCATATTAACTTAGATTAAACTTCTAACATAACATTAGTATTAACATATATTTATCATGGTATCATTAGAATTAACAATTAATAATATTTTGACATACAATATATTAATATAGGAGATAAATATTAACACTTAGTAACTAGCATATTCTCTATTAGTGTAGCATTAACACTTAGTGTTATAGGGTTAGTACTAATATTACTTTAACACAACATACTAAGATTAGGTTAGAATAAATCTTAGTTTAGTGTAGATTAACCTTAGGCTAACCTTAGGGATGGGTAACTGGAAACATAATATACGAGTCAGAACCACCGACTTCAATGGAAAAGGGTTTAATTGGAGGCATGACAGGGTGGTCTCCGCTAATGTTGATGAGGTCATTTTTTCCCATAAACATTTATGGCGTTAGAAGGAGAACCAACACAACTTGATTACCTGTGTGGAGTCTTGTTTTAATTTTTTTTAACTAAATATGGCTTCTATATGCATCCCTACTTTGGGTCATGCTTTTAGTTCACACAACCCTGCTAGAGGCATACCCAAGAGGCAACTTAGATCCATATCTTAATTGCAATATGATGGTGAGAGTGAAATTTTTGCCTTAGACCATGTTGATAATTTTATAGATAAATGTACTTTTTTTCATATCATTAATGACAATGAAATTTGCAAGTTATTTACTCTCATGTTTTGAGGAAGGATTCAAGAGTGGTATAAGAGGCTACCAGTGAAGTCGATTCACTCTTGGAGTCACTTCATGCAAGCATTCTTTTGGGCTCATCACAATTATAATTATAAGAAATTATGCTTAGAATTTGATAATTTGATTATCCATGAAGATGAAAATATTAATGAATTTTCTCATCGATTTATGTTATTATTATAATGATTTTGTCATGATGATTTGCACTCCAAACAAGTTTTGACTTAAAAGTTACCTCTATTGTTTAAGAACATAACAAAATAATTACTAATGAACATAAAGAGGAATCTGCATTAGTAAATCTTGATTCTATAATTACTCCTATTGAACACCCAAATGAAAATAATAATCTTCCTTAATCATCAACATTGGGAGAAAATTTTACATCTAAAAGTGTTTTCACTGTATCTCCTTAAGTTTGTGGTAATGAATCAAATTCAATATAATTAAATTATATGGAAAATCAAGATTTAACGAATAATCATGATGATAATTCTTCTTCTAAAATTGATTTAGGTTATATTTTGATGACAAATGACATATTATTAAACCTATTGGAAATGTGTTGCCATTGATGGCAAAGGAAGTCATTTGTGACAAAGGTATGGTGCAGAGGCTTTAGAACCAGTTTTGGAGAATCATATCATCTCAAATGCAAGTTTAAGATTATCTAGATGGATAGAGCTCCGAAGGAGCTTTCTAATGGTACATGGAAGTCTTGAAAAGGCCTCATGTATCAAAAGATAGAGCTAGTCAAAATTTGGTGACCTCAAGGTATCCATAGCAGAGTTAAAGGTGGTTGGTGAGCCTTTGGTGTGAAGCCAAAGTTGGAACAAATGCAAAACTCAACAAAATTATTGTAGAGCCTCTAAGTGAGAGCCTCGGGAAGACATGGTAGTAGAAAATTGGATTGGAGGAGCCCACATTACCAGATGACCCAACAGGTTTACCTTGGAGGGCTCACCTCAACGATTTTTTTTAGTGCCCAACTCTAAGCAACCGAGATGATGCCCTCCCAGTGGGTGAACCCTAGTGGTTTCAAACAGGGCACAAGTTGTAGTGCTGAGAAGGAACAAAGTGGGTAGAGACCACCTAGATGTGATAGCCCATAGGTGAATCCTAGAAGGGATAACAAAGAGGCAACATAGTAGAACGTTGAACCTAGTAGGAGATTGGATATGGATAAGCGCTGTAGAAATTTCACACCTGTAGATCAACTTGATATATGCAATGTACTAAAGCATAATACTTGATCGAGTTCTACAAAACATTAAGAAGAAGCATAATATATTTCATGAGTAACGTCAAGCATAAACACATATAACTGATCAAGAGAAATAATCAACCATAACACAAGATATATCACTGGGGAAAGCACTAGCATAAAACCCCTATCTGTATTATCAATCAAGTGGAAATCCTCTTCTGTTTACAAAAAGAATCAGATCAAGATCATAGTCTACCTAGGCCTCAATATATATGCCACAAGTCCTCCAATCTCCTATATTACGTATTTCTCTTGGAAATAGATCCTTCTCCATGCAAGGAATACTTACTAGAAATCACCAAGAATCTGATGGTACATTGTCCCTCAACTGAACTCAACTAGGTCTCTGTCTGAACTAACGTGCATCAGTTATCCATGAAGGAATGCTTAGTTATCTGAAATAATAGTTGTCACATGCATGCAAGTATTAACGAACTATATCTCATTAATTTAACAACTTGTTAAATTAATCTAACTAGACTTGACTAAGTAAAACTAAGTCAATTGATCCTCTCATTATATAACTCATACTTGATTCCTCAATTAGTGGGACAACTAATTGCATGTTCTCACAAAGACTTCAAGTTTAATTTTCCATATTTAATTAACTCATGGAGATTAATTAATTAATATTTTAAACTGCTATTAATACCAAATTCGTTTTTACTTCCTATAGTTAGACCAGGGATTGCTAAAAATAGGAAGGGACCCAGAAATGCTATTTTTAGAAGATTCTATTTTTAGCAGTTTTACCTCTCACCTAAGGTGGCGAAAATGCTCATTGTACAAACTGCTATTTTTAGAAGTGCTATTTTTAGGAGTTCTATTTTTAACACATTCTAAATTTAGCATTTCTTGTTGCACACTTTTCAACAAGCGCTAGGAGGGAAGTGTCGGGTTGCATGGAAACTTTCTGATAGCACTAAAGATAGTTTGAGAGATGGGATTTGTGTTCCGGGAAGTGGTTTCCCGTAGAATTTATTGTGCATAACAACAATGGAGAGCTACTCCAGGGGTATCCTACCCCTAAACCATAATATGCTAAGGAGAGGTTTTGAAGCCTAATTTTGGAACTTGGTGGTTTTTTATTATAACAGAGGTTGGTCACAAAGCAAGGCCTCAGAGGACCCTTTCTCTCTCCTTCGAGAGGAAAGGTGGCATAAATTGATTGCCCCTGATGATGTTAGAGGATGATGTCAGCATGGACACATGGCAGGCAAATCCAACATTTTTGGGTGCTTGAATGGCCCTTTTGTAGGTAACACGTGTCACCAATCACAAGGGGAAATGTGGTAGGAATGATGTCATCTCGAAGGTATGACCCTGGTGGTTAATAAATAGGTGCGAAGAATATGTGTCGTGTTTCATGGCACTTGGACACGATGGCAGTGAATAGAGCAATAACCAATGAAAAAGGTGTCGAGCAAACCCCATAGGACAAATCATATTGTAGGCATTATCTCGATAAGGTTTTTAAAATAATTTAGTGGATGTGTCGGGTAGTAGGCACCAAGCCATGGTGGCACAATGACAACCAATCAGGAGAAGCATTGCGCGGTCTCCACAAGACATGTTAACATGGAGATATGACCCCAATGGGTTCAAAATGATGCAAAAAAAAAGTACACTGGGAGGAAGGGGGTTACAGGCTAATCACTCACACATGGATTTATGCCACATGTACAAACCAAGGGCACAAAGTAATTAAAGAGTCACAGAGGCTATGGTAGTGGGTAAGCACCAATCCCTTTTTAATTGTTTCATGTAGTAACATAGGATATTTGTCCTTTGGGTTGATGATTGGTTGCCTCATGTAGAGGAATTACCAATGATGTGAAGCCATTAACAAAGGAACTTGGCCCACGAAGGGCTTAAACAGGCTAAGCGCCTAAAGGTTTGAGCCAGTGGTTACAATGTTGATTTTTGTAGCTTGTGAGGTACTCCAAGCCTTGAGGATCCAGGGTTTGGAGGAAGGAGCTCGACAAGTGGCCTTGTGGGCTTGAAACCCAATCTTGGGATTTTGCAACCATCAATGTTTGGGCCAAAACCATGATGATATTTTTGACATGTGATAAATGAGGATGATAGTGCACATTGAGATGAATTTGAAGCATTGATAATTCTCTGATTCTAAGTTGTGGATGAAGAGAAATTAATTTTTGAAGTTAATATATGGGTTTGTGGCACAAAGGACAAGTCAACCTTGGCTTGTAGAGGTGCCCCTTAGGGATGGACATTGTTATTCGAATGAAAAATGACATCAACCCATGGTATTCATCCACTCGGTTATTCATCCACCCATGGTATTCATCCACCCGGTTATTCATCCACTCATGGAATTTACCCATGGTATTGTAAGTGGCATCCACCCATGGTATTGTAAGTGATATCCACTCATGGTATTCATTCACCCATGGTATTTTCTGATGGTATTGTGACATCCAACCATGGTATTTATTCACCCATGGAATTTTCTGTGGTATTGTAACAAAAAAATACTATAAGTAACAAGTCACATTTTGTAAAAGGATAGTTTGTCTGAATGATCCGAATGAAAAATGGCATCAACACATGGTATTCATCCACTCATATTATTCATCAACCCATGGTATTGTAAGTGGCATCCACCCATGGTATTGTAAGTGATATCCACCCATGGTATTCATTCACCCATGGTATTTTCCTATGGTATTGTGACATCCACCCATGGTATTCATTCACCCATGGAATTTACCCGTGGTATTGTAACAAAAAAATACTACAAGTAACAAGTCACATTTTGTAAAAGGACAGTTTGTCCGCCACAATGTAGTTTTTACAGTTATTCTTCATTTTTAATAAAAAAATTCTTTGTGGTTTGTTTATTGGGCATTCTCCTCTTTTTCTTCTTGCATTCCAATTTTTTCAGATCTTGGGGACCTCTCCCCTAAAATCCATTTCAATATTATGGTATCAGAGCAGGTTATGATTCCATGGGAATGAGGGTTTGATGCATATTTCAGTTTCAAATTTTGCAGCAATATTCAACAAACTTCAGGGATGTGCTACTTCCTCCACAAAGCATTTTCTTGGGCCATGGGGAAGAATTTTTCTTTTTTCATTTTTTTGCAGGAATTTTTTTTGGGTGGTGAGTTTGTAGATCAGATCTGGAATTTTTGCTGCAAAACTTACAAAAAAAAAATATCAAATCTGGATTTCTTGTGAAAAAGATACCCAAATTAAAAAAAATCGGTCAAATTAGAGTCTGGATGAGGGAGATATCGTTGATTTAAAATCAGCTATGTTGCAGAAATGTTTCTGATGACAATTCATGGACAACAACTCTTCTATCCTTTTTTGCAGTTTTTGTCCAAAATTTCAGATAATTGATTGCAGATATGAGCCCTCTTGGAAAAATCACCCAATTTAAAGAAAAAAAAAAAGGTCAAATTAGAGTTGTATGTGGGAGATATCGCTGGATTTAAAACAATTTTATTTTATTTTTTATTTTTTATTTTTTATTGTTTTTTATTTTATTTTATTATTTTATTATATTTATTTATTTATTATATTATTTATTTATTATATTTATTTATTTATTTTCAGAATTTTTGTGATGGCGGAATAGTTGGAGCACGAATATGAGATTCGAAAGTGTCCAGATAAAAATTTCCAACACATGGGACGATGCAGAATGATCATTATGTTTCCAAAAAAAGGTCATAATAAATATTCTGAGTTATATTGACTGAGTTATGTCCATTTTAAATCTGGAGCAACATTTGGAGCAGGTTCCCTTTGGAGACGTGCTCTCCCACCCCGCTTTAGTAGGAATTTGCTTCACATTCATCAGTTTCAACATAACAACATCTAACTTGGGTTCTTTGGAGACATGTCCTCCCACCCCAGGCTATGTAGGGACCTTCTAATTCATCAACAATCAACATCACAATTATGGGTCAACCACACAAAATTCTAGTAATCAAATTCCATTTGCTAGGTCGCACACTGTTAGTATCACAGTTGGTCATAAGCATTACAAGGTATCTCTTTCCTCGAATCTCTGTTTTTCATGGTTATGGGTCACCCACAAACCGACACTTCATCGAAGTCCATTTGCTAGGTCACACACTATTAGTATCACAGTTGGTCACAAGCATTACAGGGTATCTCTATCCTCGGATCTTTGTTAATCATGGTTATGGGTCATCCACAAACCCCCACTTCATCGAAGTCCATTTTCTAGGTCGTACAATGTCATTGTCACAGTTGGTCCCAAGCATTATAGGGTATCTCTATCCTCGAATCTTCATTCATCATGGTTATCGGTTAACCACATAAAACTCTTCTATTTAGTAGCTCTTCCTATTCAAAAAATTCTTCACAGGAGGGAACTTCACGCAATGGGGACCATTGCTTCTTAAGGAGGGAGGAATGATCTAAATGAAAAATGGCATCAACCCATGGTATTCATCCACCCATGGTATTGTAAGTGGTATCCGCCCATGGTATTGTAAGTGATATCCACCCATGGTATTCATTCACCCATGGTATTTTCCCATGCTATTTGCCAATGGTATTGTGACATCCACCCATGGTATCCATTCACCTATGGAATTTACTCATAGTATTATAACAAAAAGATGCTATAAGTAACAAGTCACATTTTGTAAAAGGACAATTTGTCAAAATGTAGCTTTTACAGTTATTCTTCGTTTTTAATAAAAAAGTTTCTTTGTGGTTTTGTTTATTGGGAATTCTCCTCTTTTTCTTCTAGCATTCCAATTTTTCAAATCTTGGGGACCTCTCCCCCAAATTTCAATCTTTTAGATCTTGGGGGCCTCCCCCCAAGATCTAGATCACATTGCCATGTGATATTAGTATAAAAAGAGGTAAGTTAGACCTCATTTGAACACATCCCAAGTCCAAAAAAATCAAAATGTTTGTGATTTGGAGTGTGAATCTGAGGCTAGAGAAAGGAGTAAAAAGGTTGTCGAGTTTGGGAGATTATCTTTCCAATTAGGTGCATTTTTTATCTGTGGTATAGGCCACAGCCCTGAAACAACTAGGAGGGTGATGTAAGGGTAGTTTTTGGGTAGTGTGGGTATGTCTCCTTAGCTAGATTAGGCCACAACAAATTAGAGGTAAGTTGGGTATGTTTTTGTTCATGTTTTGTGAGTATTTTGTTTCTATTTAGGGCCACAAATAACTTTTGTAGGTACAAAACTGTTGGAGGACTTGTCGAAGGGTGCAAAGGGCTAGTCAAGCCCCTCTCTCCTAGCTGCATTCATCTCTAGGAGGCTGCAGCCCAAACATAGTCTCCTTGTTGGTTTTAAGGGCAATTTATATTGTTGTCATAGACAATCACCTGTAGGATACCTTGTGTGGTTCTTAAAAGGGCCAAAAAAGTGTGTGTGGGGCCTAAAAATGGCAACAAGTAGGGGTAGACCAGTGGGAGAGGAATCACAATGATTGAAGGACTGTTGTAGCATATTTTAGAGGGCTATGGGTTGCTCTAACTAGTGATAAGAAGCTACAACAATGTGCATAGAATCCTAAGCAAGAGAGGAGCAACAAGGAGTTACATATGGTATCTTGATGATGATTGGATGTTAGGTGGATTGGTGTCCTACGAGAGGAATGATTGGTGAGTCTGTTATCATCCATGTGGCAGGGTTTCCTAGATGATTGGATGCCCTAAATAGGAGAAAATGCTACAATAAGGATTTGTCACTCGTGGTCTATTGGAGGGTAGCGTGAGAGTCGACCAAGTGTGGATGTGGATTGGGATTTTATGGTTTTTTGGAGGAAAGCGTGATAATGTCCAAGTTGGATCCCAGTTTCCACCATCTTCACATACCTAGGTGGTTTCTAGAGTGGCATATGTTGATCTCAAGGGTTGACGAACCAGAGGAGAAGTTGAGTAGTCCTAGACTTGTGTGTGGAGAGGGAATTCTACAATAGATGATGGGTAGTCCTCCTAGCCCGTATTCATTGTGGGAGATGGAAATCTTATAGTGATAGGTGGCAATCCTCTGTGCCCTATGTTGGTCTTTATTAGAGCAACACAAGAAAATTATAGTGGGTTGAAGTCCTTGAGTAGCTGAGTAGTAGCAATGGGAAATTGAGAGTTGTTCACAAGTGGAGTTGTAAACAACTTGAGAAGAGTATCGATGTGTTTTTCTCTTGATGGACTAGGTGAAACTAGAGAGAAAATTGAGATTCGAGGTTTGCTGGTGTGGTGTAGGTAAATTCTCTATGTGGACAAAGACAATTCCTTTAGCTCGAGAGAGTGGGTCTTGTCAGAAACAAACAATCTATGGGAAAATTCCTTAAGTTAGAATCAAATAAGAGGGTCCACCTCTTAGCACGCTATTTCCCTTGGTGATGATTTTGATTCCTTACGCCAGCTATCTTTTGTTTCCTTCCTTCGAATACCTGAAACAAGCAGAGAAACAACACCAAAAACAAATGTGATAGCATACAAATTGCATTCAACCTACTTAAAAGATCAAAGGAATCTTAAGCCACCAAATGTGAGATAGCACTTAATGTAGGAAATCAATCAATAGTTGTATTCATATAAGTTCAGAAAGAGATTACAACCAATGCCTTGACATTGCAGGTCTCCTTCGACGTATCCAGGTTCCTACACCTTCGCTAGCATCTCATGGATAGCCCCAACAATGGACGTTTTAAGTTTCTTCCCTTTAGTTCCAAACCAAACAAAACACACTATTCTCCCTCCACAAACATAAACTAGAAGGCTACAAGCTATGATATCTTGTCAGTTATTCAGGCTCCAAAAATACTAAGACTAGTTTAGCTTGGAAAAGGAGGAGTTTATATAGCTTGGATGGAGGGGAGATGGTTCCTCTTGTCATGGGAGAGGCCTTATCTCTTGGGTTTTTTCCATCCTAATAGGGGAAAGGAGCCCAAACCTACTTCCTTAGCTCCATCCAGCCCAACCATTTACCAGACTTATGTTACAAAGCTTCTAGACCTGGAAGCTTTGTCTCCATATTTAAAAAACTTGCTAAAAGAGGATAGACGTGACTAAGAAAAGGGTCACTTGTGCCATACGACACTAGACATGGTTTCATTCTCTGCAAATTGGCGTGAGGAGGAAGTGGGTAATTAGCGTCAGTCTTGTAAACTAGGGTAAAAGGAAGATTCTTGGGAAATGATGCAAAATGGAATTGTTCTGCTCATGAAGAGGGACACAATGGGAGCCTCTTCATGATGGGACAATATGTAGGTTTCACTATAGAGGTCCTATAGGATCGCAGAACGGGGAGTATAGGGACAGTTACAAAATGGTTCAAAATAAATTCCCCCTAAAGCGTGAAGGCCGAACTAGAGTAAGGGGTGAAATGATTTACAAGTAGATTCAGGGAACAAGAGTCCATTGTCGAAAAACTTGCAAGCAAGCATAGATGCATATACATCACTGAAACTCTGAAAAATGATACATGAATCATGGTATGGATGTAGCCATCTAGAGAGAGATCATGTAAATTGATCCAAGGCATGGGCACAACCATCCAATAAAGAGGATCATATCGAAACCAAGGTATGGTCACAACCATCCAATAATGAGAAGGATCACATATGAAAACTCATAGTATGGTTGCAGCCATCCATCTGAGAGAGACATGTATATCAACATGATCATGTCACATCGCCTTGCAACCTAGACTTTTGTAATCAGAGTCCAGGGTCTTGCGCTCCAACACGACCCGATCAAAGTACAACTTCTAAGATGTGAATAGATGGGTTGAAGTCGAACATGCTAGGAAGTTGCTTGATTACGGGTCAATGATGTGAATTGTTAACACGAGAGAAACCACCAATAATGATGATGGCTCTCAAGGTACCAGCAACGCAATCTACGAAATGTGAATAAATGAACTAGAGTTGAACACTTGTGAAATCACCCGATCGAAAGCCAATGATGTGAACTTGTTGTCGAGTGCGAAGAACTTTCCATTAAGGCTTGCAAGCTCTAAGGTACTGGAAGGGAGTCTCTCAGACAACTTCTCGGATAATGATTTGAAGTCAACGAGAAGTTACTGTGTCGAAGGAGGGCCATGATGGATCCCACATCATCGACATGAGATAGGGATGCAATGAGTATGGATGATACAAAGAATCAGGAATGGGTGTAACTATAGAAGGATAACTCTTGAATATATCAGTGACACTACTCTGGAGTTTGGCAGATTTTGGATCCATAGGATTGGAGGTCATGATGGCATGGCGTAGATCAACTGGAAGTCACTAATGAATAGCCCAACCCAAGAAAGTGAACAATAAAGGGAGGATATCCCAACCCGACACGAAGCAGAAAGTGTCATGTTCAAGAGTGAGCTGCTGACACAACTAATAGAATTTCCCATTTTCCCCCACCATTTCTGGAAGGTACCCCAAATATTTTTAATCGAAAGCTTGAATGGGATAACATGTGCTTGCACTGTAAGTCGATCCTTCAGATGAATCTGACCTAGTAATATTAATGAGCCCTAGGAAGGAAAATCTCATGTTCATCATGGTGACGAATCCGATGTCGTTTAATGTTTTAACGAGTACGAAAAAGGTGTAACTCAGTATATTTTCCATGTCTAGAGATTTTGAAAAAGACACACAAAAGAAAACTCCACATGGTCCCTTTTCATATATTTGTGTCTTTCGAGCCCAAAAAGGTAGAAAATGATACTTGAGAGAACTGCTTGACCATTTCAGTGAAGCAGTACATTTTTCATAAATAGTTTATCCTAGCCCAAAAAATGGGTACGTATACTGGGTAAACGATGTTTGGAAACCTTTAATGAGTTCAAAACGACAAGAGCTTGACAATATTTTCATGTTTAAAGAGTCGAAAAATAGCTTGAAAGCGAACCCCCCATTTTTGTTCTCTTTAATGAGTTAAAAATGGAAAAATACTCGGTGATCTTTTCATTTGAGCTTTACGCATCGAGCAAAGAGCTTAAACGTGAATCCAATACCATCATTAGTAATTTGTCACCTGTCATTACACAATAGTAAATGTACTATCCAATTTTTGAGGTAAAATAGATGAAAAATGCTTTTAAAACCCTAACATTTCATGAAAAAATGAATAAAAAGGGGGAAAGTAAATAATTTTTACCATTTTAACATTTTACCTTATGTGGAGAAATTTTCACCTATTTGTGCCCTAGATTTTCAAGAGAAAATTGCTGCAGGTCTAGGAGGCCATTCGACAATTTGTCAGTTGCAGGTAAGCGCTTAGACCCTTAGCTTCATTTTTTTATGCTTTTTTGCCTACTTTTAACCATTTTTTTAAATTTCTGAAGGAGATCTTAGAAAAAAAATTGCCCTCGATCAGCGTGATTTCCAAGCACAAGATCGCACCAATCAAGGGTTATAAACACCATCAAGTGCGCTATCATCACTACTATTTTTAAAATAGTTGAATTGGTACCATGAACACAAAAAATTGATTTTTTGCCTAAATTCTCTACTTGGAATCCAGATTTCTGTAGCCAAGGATGAATGTTAACTTGATTCTATGGTTTTTGCAAGGAAAACACAACAAAAAAATGATTGATTAGAGAGAACGTGAACATGAGGAAATTGATTCAGAAGCATTGGTAGAAGCAAATTGTTTGAGTTCCCTATGGAACTGTGGGCTCCTCAAATTCTTCCTCGCACTAGGTCTTCAGGTTCAACCTGATTTGTTGCAATATTTGATCAGTTTTTGGGTTGTCAATAGGGAAGTTTTTATAATCTGGGACCAAGAATTGGAATTGAAAACTTCCGACATCTATTTCATCACTCGATTGTCTCGAAGAGGGGAACTAGTCAATCTATATGGGGGCAGGCCTATTGGAGCAAGTGCGAACATGTTGCTTGTAGAACATTGCCTAGAAGCACTGAAATCAAAGAGCGACAAGATAAAGATTATGACTGTTTGGGAACTTGTGCTGAAAACACTCTCTTGACCATAAACCAAGTGGCTCGGGCTCAGGAATTGTATGATTCCAAAAAATTCAAGTTCCAGTATGCTATAGATTATATGACGCTGACTATCTTCAACTAGGTGGAAGCCATGAAGGTAAACATGAAGTGCCAGTTATCCAAAGCCAGGGAAATAACCCTGAATCAGTTCAGAGATGGTTCCATTCTAGTGACCTTCTTTTTGGAGTGGATCCCACTATTTCACTATCATCTTGCTAAGGTGAACCCGCCATTGCTACAAGACCCATGGATGGTCTGTTGGAGTGAGTTGATTCCTAGAATCACCGGGGGCTAGCATATGTCATACAAGCCTGCCTTCTTTTCATGACTAAGCTAGCAGTTGATCATAGTAGAGAATTGACGCTATAGTGGTACCGACTTCCTCGGCGATCCAGATATGCCGCTCCCAGAGGGAGAAGATTATAATGATGGAGGTAAGAAAAACAATTTTAATTTTTTAATTTTTCATTAATATATGCATTCATGAAATTTCAATTTTCTAAATGTAGATGTGGGACCAGAGTGACTTTTTGAGATGTCCCTGATTTCCAGGCGCATTTCTCAATAGTTTGATGTCGCTCCTTATCAGGAAGGAGTCGATAACAAGGAGGAAATCACATGGAACCTCGAGGGATTAACCAAAGGTATCCTAGAGTATGCCCAGGTGGGTGACATTCCATGCCAGTATCATAGGCACACAGTGGGGGTATTAGACCGGATCCATCGACTGTTGACTCGTGTAGTACGAGAATTAACTCGCTATCATGAGCACCATGCTGAGTAGCCCATATATTTAGCATTTTACAGTTTTGAGGCCTACGAGCCACATATGTACTTAAACACATATATAATTTTTTGGGGTTTTGATGTATGACACTCAAACATCATCGACATATACATACATACATACATACATACATACATACATACATACATACATACATACATACATACATACATACATA
>APFE030818487.1:3390-29366 GCA_000404065.3 Pinus taeda | reverse complement strand
TGCTATGTTTTTTGCTTACTATGGTACAAATGTTTTTTGTTTTTTTACATATTTTGCAAATGTCTGTCCAACACATAATTAGCTAATGCATCTGTCAATGTATTCATGTGCCTATGAATATGATGATATGTAATGTAATCATAATTTATTTCTAAGATACGAATACACAAATGCATTCTCAATATTTGAGGGTTTCTGATGGAATATTTCCCATTGAGTTGAATAACAACAAGTTGTGAATCAAGGTTGACAACCAATTCTCGAATATCAAGAGCAATGGCTTTTGACAATAGTTCGATAATTGCGCTATACTTCAAAATTTATAAGTTGCGTCTATATTTATCGTCGGGTCCACCCTTCCATATCAAAACTTCTGCTGTGGTGCTCCTCCTCCGATCTCCAATCACCGAAGCCTTTGATCAAATCTTGATCTCTGTTGTATCCCCCGATCTAATGGTTGACATTACTTCGGACCGTTTAAACTTGAGCGCCTATTCTCCACCGTCGATCTGCACCCAATAGTTCCAATGACTATTGTTGATATCAGGTAGATAACAAGCGCGAGGATTAACCACCTGATAAAGTGGTTTCCTCTCTCCTCTCGCTGCCACACATCATTTGATGAGTGGAATCGACGCTTGTCCTTCAATACCACTTACCGTTTTGAGGCCGCCCGAAATCCACTTTCATTGTTACAAAACCGCCGATGCGATATTCCTCCGTCTCCTCTGTGATTAGTAGCTCCTGGCCATTGATCTTCAAGATCTAACGTTCACTGTTCATCATTTCTTCACTTCTTGTTTCTTTGTTTACTTATGTTTTTATGATATTTCTTCAATTTCCCTTTGTGTTTTGGGTTTCTTTAAAGGTTCTAGGACTTCTGCTATTTCACTAGGCACTCTTCCTGAACTTGTCTTATGTGAATTCTTACATCGCCTTCTCTTCAGAGCTTCATTCTGATCATCCAAGTGGATTCAATGATCCCTTACGATTCCTCTGAATCGTTCTTCTCCTTTGTGTATTTCTTCAGAACTCTACCTACAACCTCTGCTACAAAACCTACGAATTCAAGCATAATCAATCATTACACACTTATTTCACACATTTACATAGTACCAAAATGAACCTCTGTATATAAATAGGAACAATTGATTACATTCGATATTTCTCGGTCTCTCAGAGGCTCGTTCTTCAATATTGTGGCTTCCTTTCTACTCTGCCCATAGGCTTACATTTATACCAGAAAGGTTCGTTGAACTAATCCTGGTTTGACTCCTAAATCTATTGAACTGACTCCTAAATCCTCTATCCTCTACATCCACTTCTAATCTCCATTTAATTCCTAAGAGCTCTCCTTAGTTCCTTGAATCATGGAATTTCTTAAGGAATCCTAATTGACTTTAGACACTTTTATCATTATTTCCCACTCATGTTCTCATTTATTCGAGTGCATTTACAATCTTCTCAAATTATCTAATTAAATCACTTAAAAGACTAAATATTACATTCACTTGAGACTTAGGAAACTAACTTCCCTAAAACACATTACCCCCCCCATGTCTACTTAATCACAATGATTTTCTCTTGGGTTGAATGCTCCTGTATCAGACTCCCAAAGTAGAAAATATTCATGATCTCCTGATCATGTGTCTTCTGATCTTTGTCTTCTTGGATCCCATACTTTTGTTTTGTATTTATCCAAATGTATTTTTCCTTTGCTGCTGCTGTACTTTTGCTGTCTTATATTCCATCTTCTTCTCTTTGTCAGTCAGGTTCATGCTCTGATTGATCACTCGTCCCACTGCTATCATTTTCCTCCCTATGGCCTGTTTCATCATCAGCTGCCACAATTCTTCAATTTCTTTTTCCAGCACATCTTTGGGCTAGTCCATACTCTGCCATTCACTATTACCTCTTTGTCTTTGCTTCATGTTGTTTTTGTTGTCCACTAATTCTTCAAACTGCTGCTGGTTACTTCCACTTTGTAGCTATTGGTTTACTTTTTCTTCTTCTTTTGCTCTTGTTCCAACTTTTTCTTTACTTACTGCTCTAGGTACCACTGTAGACATTACTTCCACCCAAACTTTCTGAATATGTTTAAGGATATCTCCCTCTGCAACATCTAACTTCTGCATTGAATTATGATTTTCCAGCATTCACTCCAACAATTGAGCATCTTTGTTCCATGGATTGAATTCTTCCACAAAATCTTCTTCTTTAATCTTTATTTGGCTGCTCATTTGTGCCAAATTTTCTTCAGCATCTACAACAAAACCTGCACTCACAATACACTTGTTAAAGTAAAAAACATAAGGCTTCTATGCCTTATCTTCCTTTCGCAACAGTTCAGTTTGCTGCTCTGTTTCTTTCTTCTCTGTCAGCACATCAATATGTTGTTTTGAGTTCTCAAAAGAACTCATGAGACTGTCAACTAGTCTCTATTCCAAATCATATGCTCTAATGTTGTCTTCCTACTCTTGTCTACTGTAGTGAACTCCTTCCCTTTTAGTGTCAATTTGCTGAACTTTCACATCCATCTCCTTTTTCTTATGATTTTCATTCATGACAATTTTCTTGTCTTCTTTTTTCAGCAATCTGTCTTGAACATCTATTTTATGTTTTTCCAACTCCCTTCTTTGAAAATCTAATTTTCTATATAACTCAATAATTTCAAATGGAGTATATTTTGGAAATTTTACACAATTTTCCATACCTTCCTTTGTTATTGATAAATCATCAGATGTCCTTGTTTCCTTTGTTAAGTCTTTTGTATAGTCTTCTTCTTCGTTAACATCTTTTAGTAGATGTCCTCTTTTTCTGACTGTCTCAACAACTTCCATGTCTATTTCCACTACGCTTATCATCATGGTGAATTGATGATCCTTTACTATGTTTTTAGCTAACATAGTCTCTTTTTCTTCAGTACATTTTGCCTTGTTGTCCCTCTATAACTCTTCTCCCAAAGTTATCCTTGTCTCACCATATGCATTAACATTCTCCTGTATTTGGTTTTCATCAATAACATTAATCAAACTCATTTGATTGCTTTTTTGAGATAGTATTCCTTCATTCTTCATCATAATAAGATCCTGATTCTTCATCTCTATGACAGCTTCTTTAGACTCATTCGTAGACTTTTCCTTCTGTATGCAGTCAAATTCTTCTTCTTCTAAGAAGTTTTCTTTGTCACCTTTTACTTCTAGATCTTCATCTACTCAGAAGATATCTTCAATAGGTTTCTTTTCTCCTTCAATACCTGCCATCATACACAAACTATCAGTTTTAAAAACATATGATCCTGTGGTCTCACTGGATGCTTCAGCCATCATATCTCCATGTGGTTCCAAGTTCTCTTTATGACTCAGAAATTCTTCAGTGGTCTCCTCTTCAATCTCCTCAAGCCCTTCAATTGGTTGCTTGATATCTTTCCCAAACTGTATATGAGACCTATCTATCTCATCTTATTCTAAAACATAATTGAGATTTTTCTTGTCTTCTTCCTCCTTTATGAAAATATCAGCAAATTGTCCTTCTTTACATGTTTCCCCTGCAAACATACTCAAATTGTCAGATTTAAAACCATGTGACTCTTTGGCCTCACTTGAATTTTCAGTCTTCAAGTCTTCCTCTTCACTTTCTCCCATAATTTCTCCTTGTTTTGGTTCACAAATGAACTCTTCCATTTCCATTTCCAACTCAGCTTCTTTGAGCTTTTCCATCAGCCACCTTACTTGCTTTTGTTGTAGCCTTATCTACAACTTATGCCAGTCCACTAGCTTCTTCCTCAAGACCCAACCTAGTCTCTGGCTTTCTTCAAGTATCCTCCTTAATGCATCAAGTTTTTATTTTAACTCTGCATTCTCTTTGTCAATTTCCTCTTGACTCATCCTCTTGCCATTTACCTTGGCATCCTCTTTCTTCATCCTTCATCTGTTGTGGCTTCTCTCTGAACCTTTGCTATGATTATCAGCAGTCATCATCTTCTCCTCTTCCTTCATGAGCTCATTACTCATCTGCAACAAGACTCTGCAACAGCTAGTCCTCCTCACTGCAATCTTACCTCAATAAGCTCTCCTCACTCAGTCTTTTGGTAAGCACAGGTCCTCTGTCTGGAACCTCCTCTTGAGAAACACCTTTGCTCCTTCTAGGCTTCTGCAATCTCTCACTCTCTCTTGAGAACACTTCAACTGTCCTCTCTGCCTATCCAACCTTTTGTTGGATTCTTCAGGTTCACTGCCACTTCTCCTTCTGAGTGTTTTTTTTACTCTACCTTCAAGAACACATCTGGTTCTCCTCTCATAGCTTCTCTTACTGTCCTTTGCTAAGATGTTTCATCTGTAACCACAATCTTCAATTTCAATTTGAAACAAAACACACTATCTTACCTCCAAGTTCTATGTATGATCTTGTTCTCCCATTCTTTTTCACTTTGAATGGATTGTCCTCTGTTTGGTCTCCAAGTCCTCCTTTCTTCAGAACTTGTACTAAGAAATCTTGCTCTCACTTTTCTTCAAGGAATCCTCTGTTCCTGTCTACTCCAAGCCTCTGCTGGAACTACTACAATCTCCCAAGAAATTCAAAAGTTCCCCTACAATCTTCTGTTGTAGCCTCTATCATTCATTAATTAACTTATGCACATTACCTTCTTCTGTGTGCAAACTCATTTTCGTAGGAAATCTTTCCCCGCTCTAATTACAATTTTGCTATGATACCAAAAGACGCAAGGTTACCCCCCCACTTATACCCACAATATGCATGTAAAATGCATCCACATATTTGTCTCAAGTGTTTAACTCTCAAAGGAGTTAAATCTTCAACCATCAATGGTTAACACCCTATTCATCAGTTCCTTTATATCGGAACTCGATCACCCCACTTAAACCTCATATCGGGACTATTTAGCTGCTCATAACCTTCATTATCCATTTTATTAAAGCCTTCCTGAAATCTCTCTTATCGGGATTTTTAAAACCCTTCTTAACCTTTATACAACCCTTTAGGCCCGCATATTTATAGCCTTTCCCTTTGTTAACCTTGGTTAATATATATTTATCGTATAAAAGCTTCTATCGACACTCTTTTCCTTTACAAACCATTCACAATGGAAAAACCCATTTACAAAGGAAAAACCCCGCAAACATATTGTTTTCCTTTTTATGGCCTCTGCACACTTTCCGAGGTTAACTTTTATCACAATTTGGGATTGTAGTTACCCATAGTCTTACCACATATATGCTCTATCACCCCTTCGACTCTAATATGAAACTATTGGGCATGTTTTAAATAACGCTTTTACATTAAAAGACTCGAGCACACACTTTATGGAATACAAAGGAATACATTGAAATCTTTCCCCGAACACATAAGGCCAGACTTCAAAGTTTATAAGCCATGTCTATATTTATCGTCAGGTTCGCCCTTCCAGATCAAAACTTTTTCCGCTCCTCCTCCTCTGATCTCCGATCACCAAAGCCTCCGATCAAATCTTTATCGTCCATTGTATCCCCTGATCCAACGATTGATATTACTCCCGACCGTTTAAACTTGCGCACCTATTCTCCACCATCGATCTACAACCAAACAGACTCTACGGATGTTGGGTAGATAACAAGTGAAAAGATTAACCACCTGATAAAGTGGTTTCCTCTCTCCTCTTGCTGTCACACGTCGTTTGATGAGTGGAATTAGTGCTCGTCCTTCAATACCACTTACGGTTTGGAGGTTGCCCAAAATCGACTTTCTACATTACAAAACCGCCGATGTGATATTCCTCCGTCTCCTCTGCGATTAGTTCCTGGCTGTTGATCATAAAGATCCAAAGGTTCCTATTAATCATTTCTTCACTTCTTGTTTCTCCATTTACTTATGTTTTTACAGTATTTCTTCAATTTCCCTTTGTGGTTTGGGTTTCTTCAAACGTTCCGGGTCTTCTACTATTTCACTACACACTCTTCCTGAGCTTATCTTCTGTGAATTCTTACATCACCTTCTCTTCAGAGCTTCACTCTAATCATCCAAGTGGATTCAATGATCCCTTATGATTCCTCTGAATCGTCCTTCTCCTCTGCGTATTTCTACAGAACCCTTCCTGCATCCTCTGTGACAGAACCTACGAATTCAAGCATAATCAATCATTACACAGTTATTTCACACATTTACATAGTACCAAAATGAACCTCTATATATAAATATGAACAATTGATTACATTCGAGACATCTCTGTCTCTCACAAGCATGTTCTTCAATATCGTGGCCTCCTTTCTACTCTACCTGTAGGCTTACATTTATACCAGAAAGGTTCATTGAACTAATCCTGGTTCGACTCCTAAATCTACTGAATTGACTCCTAAATCCTCTATCCTCTACGTCCGCTTCTAATCTCCATTTAATTCCTAAGAGCTATCCTTAGTTCCTCAAATCATGGAACTACTTAAAGATTCCTAATTGACTTTAGACTCTTTTTTCATTATTGCCCACTGATGTTCTCATTTATTCGAGAGAATTTACAAATATCTCACATTATCTAATTAAATCACTTAAAATACTAAATATTAAATTAACTTGAGACTTAGGAAACTAACTTCCCTAAAACACAGTACCCCCCTATGTCTACTTAATTACAATGATTTTCTCTTGGGTTGAATGCTCCTGGCATCAAAATGGGACTTAACCCTCTTTTTTTGTGCTTTAATGACTAAAGCAACAAGACAACGAGTTTCATTCAATCATTCTCAGTACAAAAGGCACTCTTCTTGAGGTGAGGTCTTGGGGAGAAGTTTGACAGCTAGCTTGAGTGAGGGGATTTAACACTCAATCGGTAAAGTTGCTTCCAAACCATAGTCTAGCTGGAAAGGTGTGAATCCAGTCACATCTTTGGTTGAAATTCAGTAAACCCACAGAGCTGAAAAGAGCATGAGATGCCAATTTGACTTGTGCATCCCAATGGTGCGCTGAAGCATCATCAAATTTGTTCAGAACTTCAACTTGGTTATTGGCCTGAGGGTGATACGAGGTTGAGCCATCGTGGCTTAAGCCCAACGTCGAAGTTAGCTCATCCATCATGTAATCTCAAAATGGAAGCCATGGTTGGTGATAATGGCTTGAGGCACTCCAAACCTGGAAATAACATGATTGAATAGAAATTGAGTTGTCATTTTACCATCAACAGAATATGTAGGCATTTCTTTGACCCATTTGGTGAAGTAATCCATGGCAACAATAATATAACCATGCCCCCCCAGCTGAATGAGGGTTACATGTCATATAGTCAATGCCCCATTTGGAAGAAGGACCAACGGTAATAACAGGGTGAAGGTGAGCGGGTGGGGCGCACATTTTTCACTGGTAAATTTGGCACTCATATCATTTGCGAACAAGGATGCAATTCTTGAAGATGGAGGGCCATAAATAACCGACGCAAAGTATCTTGAGCAATAGCATATCTACACACATGACCACCACATGCGCTAGAATGGAAATCATTCAAGACTCTCTTAGCCTCCTCGAGAGTTAGACATCGACGAAGAATTGAATCGACACCGACACGGTATAAAGTATCTCCAATGATACAGTAAGGTGATCATCTATGTTCAACGCAAACCAGAATGGGGATGTTTGGAGATACATAATGATGTCACCATACCAAGGGTCGAGAGTGCTAATCAGAAAAGAGTCTCTTTCGGAAACTGCTTATCAGCACCACCAGGAAGAGAAGTAGAGGGAAAAGAGCAAATCAACTCAGTGAAGACAAGTGATTTCTTAGACTTGGCAATAGTAAACACCAAATTGAATTCTTGGAGGATGACAATCCACTTAGAATACTTTTCCCCCAGCAACGAATGAGTTAGAATGTAGGTCATGGGGTTGCACTCGGAAATCACAATTGTAGTGCGGAGGAGAATGTAATGTCGAAAGCGCTAAACAACCTAAACGATAGCCAAAGACAACTTCTCAATATGAGCATAACGTGTCTCAGTATCGAGGAGATTACGACTGAGGTAGTAAATAACATGTTCATTACCTTCATCATCGTCTTGTACCAGCACCATAGCAATGGTACTAGAGGATGCAACTAGATAAAGGAAGTAATCACGATGATAGTTTGGAGGGTGTAGCAAAGGAGCATTAACAAGGACAACTTTTAAGTCATCGAACGAATTTTGGGCAGCCTCATCTCAAACGAATGGCGTTCCTTGCTCAAGCAATCAGATGAGCCCTAAATCTAGCTTAGGATAGTTCGATGCAAAATGATGGAGGAAGTTTTCTTTTCTTTGTAGACATTGCATTTGATGCAAAGAAGATGGAGGGGGTAAATTAACAATAGCCTTAACTTTAAGAGGATCATGGTGAATGCTTGCTTTCAAAAAAATAAAGCCGAGGATTTGTTTGGATTCGACGCAGAAGACACATTTATGTGGATTCAATCTAATGTTGTAGTGTCTACAATGAAGAAAAATTTGCCAGAGATGATCATGGCACCTACGTGAATGAGTGTGAACATCTTCCAAATAAGGTTGAATGATGTTTTGAATGTCGTGGAATGCATAATACATCTCTCTTTGAAATGTAGCCCCAACATTCTTAAGGCCAAAAGGGAGCTTTTTATACGCAAAACTCCCCCACAGACAGATAAAGGCTGTCTTATCTTGATCAGCCAGTGCAATGTTTATATGGTTGTAACTAGAGAAAACATCCATAAAGGAAAGATTTCACTCCTAGCGCATTCATCAATTATTTGGTCTATGAAGGGAGTGGGGTAATTATCCTTTGGATCAACATGATTGAGATCACGATAATTGACACAAACACGAATAATGCCTTGTTTCTTTGCCAATAGTATGATCTTAGACACCCAATCTGTAAGAGGGATTGGATACATAAATCCAACTTTAAGAAGTTTTTGAACTTCACCCTTGATGGAAGCCTCTTTTCTAGGGTGCCCTAGAGGAAGCCGTTGGCAAACGGGCTTCACATGAGGGTAAGTCAGAATTTCGTGCACGACTATACTACGGTCAATGTCAGACATTTCTTCATATGACCATGAAAAAAAATCTTGGAATTCTTGGAACATATGAGTATAGTGCTTGATCTCACCAGGAGAACAAGTTACCCTGATATGGACTTGACCCTGACCTTTCCCTTACAAAGGTTGTCCTTGTTGATATAAGTACAAGGGTTGCTGTTGCGTGGGTTGACCTTGTTGCTGTAAGGGTTGACCTTGCAGTTGTAAAGGTTGTCCCTGCAGTGACAAAGGTTGACCTTGCGAGGACATAAGATCGGAGGGTTGAGGAACATACTACATTTCCGGCTACAAGGTTTGTTACAACTATTGCAAGGATTTCCCCTTCAGTTGTTGCAATTGTCCTTGTTGCTGCACCATTTTCCCTTATTGCTACAAGGATGGCCCTTATGGTTGTGAAGGTTTCCCTTGCTGCTGCGAAAGCGGTCCTTGCTACTACAAAGGTACTTGGATAGTTCCGTGAAAGTTCTCGAACTGGATCTGCCCATATCCACTAGATGCAGCGGACGGACCAGTTGAACATAAGGTCCATCTTGAGGGACGTAAGGCGAATGGACCATCACTTGTGAACCATGTGGAACATAAGGAGGTTGGTATTGAATGTGAGCTACATATGGTTGTTGATACTAGATGTTACTTGACCCAGAAGGACCAACAAGGTTCGATTGTTGGCACTGGAAATTACTCGATTCAGTAGGACCAACAGGGTTCAGAACAGTACCAGAAGAGGGCTGGTTCATTCCAACCATGTGAGTTTGTGAGCCACTCACATTAGTTGTGCCAGACATCCTCTAAGGCTAGAGGAATTGTCTTTGTTGGCATCGAGAATTTACCTACACCACAAATTTGTGACTCGACTCGCTAACTGACAACAATAACAAACGTGATAGAATATAAATTGCATTCAAGCTACTTAAAAGGTCAAGGAATCTTAAACCATTAAATGTGAGATAACACTTAATGTAGGAAATCATGCAATAGTTGTATTCATATAAGTTTAGAAAGAGATTATAACCAATACCTTGACGTTGTAAGTCTCCTTCTACATATCAAGGCTCCCACACCTCTGCTAGCATCTCATGGATAGCCCCAACAATGGAAGTTTTAAGGATTCTTCCCTTTAGTTCCAAACCAAACCAAACACACTATTCTCCCTCTACAAACATAAACTAGAAGGCTACAAGGTATGATATCTTGCTGGTTATTCAAGATCCAAAAATACTAAGACTAGTTTAGCCTAGAAAAGGAGGAGTTTATATAGCTTGGATGGAGGGGAGATGGTTCCTATTATCATCGGAGAGGCCTTATCTCTTGGGCTTGTTCCATCCTAATAGGGGAAAGGAGCCCAAACTGAATTCCTTGGCTCCATCTAGCTTAACGATTTACCGGACTTCCATTGAAGCTTCTAGACTGGGAAGCTTCCACTCCATATTTAAAAAACTTGCCAAAAGAGTATTGGCATGACTGAGAAAAGGGTTAGTTGTGTTGTACAGTGCTAGGCTTGGTTTCATTCTCTATAAATCAACGCGATGAGGAAATGGGTCATTAGCGTCGGTCTTGTAAACTGGGGTAAAAGGAAGATTCTTGGGAAATGATGTAAAAGGGAATTGTTTTGCTCATCAAGAGGGACATAATGGGAGTCTCTTCATGATGGGATAGTATGTAGGGTTCACTGTAGAGGTCCTCCATGATCGCGGAACGGGTAGTACAGGGACAGTGAAAAAATGATGTGTAACAACCAACCAGATGGACTTGGATAATTAATAGAGGAAGGAGCTACAAACCAGGGAGGTACATGGTACGAGTGAAAGGAGCTAAGAGAGCATGTGACAACCAGATGGTCAGAGTATCTTGTTGAGGGTATGTTAGTTGTCAATGGATTCACGCAAGCCTCATTTTTGTATCTTGTATTAGTGGATGTATGAGGGTCATTATCCATAGTATGGGAGCCCTAGAATATTGTATTATTTATTTGGATTAATATAATAAAGTTGGGTTAAAAATTGTAAAAAAATTGTTGATATTTTGTGCACTAGTAGATTTACTGTTGTGTATATTCCACTATGAAATGTTGTTTCGTTGTGATATTTAGTTTCATGGCATCAGAGATTTAAGATTCTATCCCAGACACCGGGATTGTGGAAAAACAACATGGTATCAGAGGATGTCTAAGCTATTTTGAGGGATAATGAATCAAGGTGTGCGCAATGAAGCAAATTAGAGGGATTTGTGGGTGTCTAGTTCATGGAGCATAGGGTTCAGCTGAAGACATGGATATGTGGTCTTGATTGGCTTGGCAACGAGATTGGCTTGGAGTTCTAGTGGATTGGTGGTGAGCCTAGTGAACAACAGTTTTTTGTAGGGTAAGTTATTGATCATGGACTTCTTTTGACTTTCCATGGATGGTTGGGACAACTTGAGGGTTTCCTTGGCTTGGAAGAGATCAAGTTTATCAATATGGATTCATGTGATGTATTGCAGGTTGGAAGGCTAGAGTCTTCATTGGATCGTGATGTTTCATATCTGATATTGGAGGGATTTGTGTGAGTGGTACTTGATCCAAGAGAATGAGTGCTTGTAGGACTGATCCAGTGGAGATCGTGTAGGCTAAGAGGGATTATAACTTTCAAGGGAGTAGCCCTAAGAAGTTTTAGGATATTCAGGTTTAGATGTGACGAGGCAGAGGCACTACTGAGGTTGTCGGGTTCATTCCAGAGTGTGCTACAGTGATGGACACCAAGTGGGCTAGTATCGTCTATAATGATATTGATGGAAACATCCTAGTATTGGAAGTACCTCCCTCACTAAGAGGGAGTGTTGATTTTTGTATCTTGGGAGGTACTCCATGCCTTGAGTATCCAGGGTTTAGAGGGAGGAGCTCCATAAGTGGCCTTATGGGCTTGAAACCCAAGCCTGAGGTTTTTCACCCATCGATGTTTGGGCCAAAACCTTGACAAAATTTGTTTCTGAGCTGTGGTCGAAGAGAAATGAATTTTTGAAGTTAATGTATGGGTTTGTGGCACAAAGGATAAGTTGGCCTCATCTTGTAGAGGTTCCCTTAGGGCTGGACGCTTCCACATGAGATTGGTATAAAAAGAGGTAAGTTAGACCTCATTTGAACACATCCCAAGTGCAAAAAACATCATGATATCTTTGCGATTTGGAGTGCGAACTTGAGGCTACAGAAAGGAGTAAAAAGGTTGCTGAGTTTAGGAGATTATCTCTGCAATTACGTGTAGTTTTTCTATGTGGTATAGGCTGAAACCCTAAAGCAGATGAGAGGCTGATGTAAGGGTATTTTGTGGGTAGTGTGGGTATGTCTCCTTAGACAGACCAGGTCATAGTAAATAATAGGTAAGTTGGGTTTGTTTCTATGCTTATTTATGAGTATTTTGTCTCTATTTAGGGTCATAGAGAAGTGTTGTGGGTACAACATTGTTGGAGGAATTGTAGAAGGGCCAAGATGGATAGTCAAGCCCCTCTCTCTTAGCCGCAGTCATCTCTAGGAGGTTGCACCCAAACAGCGTCTCCTTGCTGGTTTTGATGGAAGTTTGTATTAATGTCATGGATAGCCACCTGTAGGGCACCTTGTGTGGTTCTTATAAGGGCCATGATAATGTGTGTGGGGCCTAGAAAGGGCATAGAGTAAGGGTAGACTAGTGGGATAGGACTCACAAAGGTTGGAGGACTCTTATAGCATATTTTGGAGGTCTATTGGGTGCCCTAACTAATGATAGGAAGCTATGATAGTGTGGACATAATCCTATGCAAGAGAGAGGCAACATGGAGTTGCAGATGGTCTCTTGATGATAATTGGATTCTAAGTGGATGGGTGTCTTAGGAGAGGATTGATTAGTGAATTATGTTAGCATCAACATGGAAGGGTTTCCTAGATGATTGGATTCCCTAACTGGGAGCATATGCTACAACAAGGATTGGTCACTCGTGATTTATTGGAGGGCAGCTTGAGAGTGATCCAAGTGTGGACATAGATTGGGAATTTATGGTCTACATGAGGACAACATTATAGTTTCCAAGTTGGAGCCTAGTGTGCACCATCTTCATGGACCTAGGTGGTTGCTAGAGTGGTTGTTTTTAAGCTCAAGGGTTGAGGAATCCAAGGAGCAGTTGAATAGCCCTAGATTTGTGTGTGGAGAAGGACTTCTAAAATGGATAATGGGTAGTCCTCCTAGCCTGTGTTCATTGTGGGTGATGGACATCTTTGAGTCATAGGTGGCAAGCCTCTGTGCCTTATGTTTGTCTTCATTGGAGAAACGAAGGAAAACCATTGTGAGATGAAGTTCATGAGTAGCTCAGTAGAAACAATGGTCCATTGAGAGTTCTTCACAAGTGGAGTTGTGAACAACTTGACATGAGTCTCGATGTGTTGTGCCCTTGATGGACTAAGGTGCAACTAGAGAGAAAATTGACAACTGAGGTTCAATGGCCAGATGGACTTGGAGCATTAATAGAGGCAGGAGATGTAGATCATGGGTTAAGGATCGGGCAGGTACAAGGTAAGACCGAGAGGAGCTGAGGGAGCATGTGATAAACATATGGTTAGAGTATCTTGTTGACAGTAAATATGTTGTTGATGGACTGAAACTAAGCCCCAAATTTTGTATCTTGTATTAGGGGATGTATTTGGTCCATTATCCATGGTACGAGATCCTTACACTTGTATTATTTAGTTGGATTAATATAACAAAGTTGGGTTGAAAATTGTAAAAATTTGTTTATATTTCATTGTGATATTTGGTTTGGTAGCGTAAGAGATTTAATATTTTATCCCAAGAACTAGGATCATGGGAAAACAACATATAACACTTGGTCCCATGGCGAGAGAACAAGTAAAGGTTCTAACCAATGGAGTCAAATGCCGAAGTCAACATATATGTAATGGAAAGCCTTTGGGCTTTCGATGGATGTGTCAACAGTTGTGACTTGAGAATTTGAGTTAATACAATTGCTGAGGTATTTCATTCAAGCAAGCCAAGACCATGATGCACAAGAGAAATTTAATGGATCTTGTTGTGAAATAGAGTTAGCCATCCCTGAGTGTCATTGCAAGTTATGATGAATTAAATGAAAAGATGTTGTGTTGTAGTGTTCACCTCTAATCCTATGAGCCTTAAAGAGTAATGAAGGAGATCCAAATCTTAAAAGTTTTCTTTTGGGAATAATCACATAGAAGAAATTTCGTCGACACATTTCAAACCCACTAGTGAGTTTCATCTTCAAGACTAGATGATGAATCAGATCCAGGCTATGAAATAAATAGAGGTAGGAAACTACTAACTAGCCGTTGGAGGGAAAAACAAGAAAAGAGGTTTGACTGAAACCTTTTTTTTAATTATATTATTTAATTTGTATAGATAATTATAATTATATTAATAGTTTTTATATAATAATAATTTATTATTATTATGTATATATCTATATCTATTATTATATATATATATATATAATCTATATATATATATATTATATATATATATATATATATAATATATATATAATATATATATATATATATATATTATATATATATATATATATATATATATATATATATATATATATAGGAAATCATCAGGAGATCAACGCTGGGATCCAACACCTGCTGATACTCCAACCATCATTTCTGTTAAAATTAATTGGCCTTTTTTCAATTTCCAAGGCCTCTCTGAATTTACGACGAAGAAAATGGTCAGCCCTGGCTAAGACTTTAGCCTCTTCTATACAGATGTGATGATTAGTCTTCTCAGCATGTTCCTCCAAGGATGAGGAGCGGAACCTCCCATGCTTGATGTCGATAGAATGTTCGCAAATCCTTTGATTTATAGATCGACCAGTTTCTCCAATGTAAGGAGTCCCACAGGAACAAGGAATAATATAAACTCGTTTCATATCCTTATTGTTAATCGGGTCTTTGACAAAATGAAGAGAATTACGACTAGTGCAAAGAGGCCTGAAGGAGGAAGGAATATTATTTTTCTTCAGGATTCTTGCTATTTTGTCTGTGGTCCCCTGAATAAAGGAAAGATGAACACCAACAACTCTATTCTTGGGGTTAATCCTCTTCTTCGACCCTCTTTCCACATTATGGAAAGGTTTCAAACCTTGGGATTTGCTATCACCATTCAATTTAAACACAGTAAGGAGGTGGGTCTTTTCATAATTAATATGATTAATGTCAAAAACCCGTAAAGCCCTAGTGGCTAAGGTGTTGAGAACACGTAGTTTCTGAGCCGGGAAACGATGGAAATTGGCATGAAGGTATTGCTTTGTATGAGTTTTTTTACGGAAAACTTGGTGAGAAAAATAACCGTCCTCATTTTTCGAAATGAGAAAGTCAAGGAACAGAAGGCTACCATCAACCTCAACTTCCATGGTGAACTTTATGGAATCTGACTAGTTGCTAAGGTGCTGGAGAAATAATTCTAACTGCGTTCTCCCATGAGACCAAACAGAACAAGTGTCATCCACAAATATTTTCCATAACTTAGGCTGGAAAAGTGCCAATGATAAGGCTTTTGACTTAAAGAATTCCATAAAGAGATTGGCAACTACAGGGGAAAGGGGGGAACCCATAGCAACACCACAGGTTTGCTATGAGTACAGGAACATATTAATGGAGTATCTATTTGAGTCTGCAGGCTGACTAAGATTTAATTCTTAGTATGAAAAGTACTCAATTTCCCATTCTCATATTTAATTCAATTGTAGTGGCCGAGAAGTAGTACAAAACAAAAGATAATGTTGTCCATGCATAGTCTTACTGAGAATTAATTTTCAGTATGGGAGAAACACACAGGTTCCCATTATTATGTTTAATGCAGTTGTAATAGTCAAGAAATCTAATGTAATAATGACATGGAGAGCCATGATGCATACGATGAATGTGTATCTCCCCTCTCCCTTGGAATGTATCTCGCTTTTTTTGGCCTATTCTTTGGCCATAATTACTGTTGCATCCTTGCTGGCCTGCAGTGCGTAGTCCCTCCATAAAATTCATGTCATTTTTTTCTTATGATTGCTTCTGAAGCAACATGGGCTGGCATACTTCCTCTTATAGCTCATTTAATTTCAAGAGCTCTTTCATCAATCCAAGCACTAGTCAGCCTTTAATGATTATCCTGCATTTTAGGTTTCCTCTTTACACAATAAACCATGACTTCCAAAGAAAGGAACCTCCTCCCTATCTCTAGAACCTGTGTCCCTTTACCCAGTCCCCCTTTTCTTGATTTCAAATGTTGCAAAATATTTAAAATACATTTACAATGCTACTTGTATGAGGGATTTGGATGGGGATGCCACAGTTGAGTATTGTTTGTTGTGTGTGTATGGTTGATAGGTCTATGATTGTGCTTATGTTGTTGTCATATATTTGTATGGTTGAGTCCTTTGTAAGGGATGTTAGTAAGGTGTATGCTTATGAGTGTTTATAGTGAGGGTTTATATGTTATTGATTGACAAGAGTAGATTATGTTTAAGCTGATATACCGAGTAAGGTTGAGAAAGAGAGAGTGTGATGGTGCGTGAGTTTTGAGAGGGAGTTGCATTGTAGTGAGTGGTTGATGTATTCAGTTGATTTTTTTATTAGGGCTCAATATGAAATATTTTAAAAGAAATGCCCATTGAGTTTGAGGAGGTTGTGGCCTCTAGCAAGTGGTGGCATGTAGAGACAAGAGTAGTTGGTGGTGGCCATCTAAATTTCTATAGGGATAGTGGATCTTTTTTGGTGGTGTCTAGCTAAATATTGTAAAATAAATCAATTTATTAATAGAAGAAAGAGAAGCAAGAGTAGTAGGGTGGTTTTTTTCCCTTCAAGTTTTCTACCAAATATCTTTGTGTCCTTAATGATTGCTTGATATGATGTCTATGCAATTGTTTATTATGATTTACTAGCTCGGATTTGTTGATGATATTTCATGTAATGTTTTATTAATTAATTCGGTTATTTTTTTAAGTTTTATATTCTCTACCACTAAGTATTCACACCCCCCAAGTAATGACCTAGTTTCCAACACATGAATGTTGATGGATAGAAAGTATGAATTCTAGAGGACAATTGGTATGAATGTTGAGGGAGAGAAAGTATATAACAAAGAGAAGATCATATTATAGTAACCTTAATGATTGAAGTAAAAGTAAAAAATAGAGGGAAAATTATATTATTGTAGTGATCAGAATGATTGAAGTAAAATTGTAGAGAGAAGCAATGTCTAGATTAATAATTTGAATTGTTGCAGAGCATATTGTTCTAAAGAGTTGAAATCAGATTGTTGAAGAGTGTAGAGATCATACCAGAGATTTGATTGGATTAGAAACAAACAAGATATAAATAACAGATCAAAAGGGGATTAGAGTTCCTTGCAAGCAGTTTCCTACAAAATCTCAGAAGGGGATTGGTGTCTCCTGGAAGTGGGTGTGTCCAAACAATGTAACAGTAGAGCGGTGCCTACATTCACCTAGAAAAAGTTTTTTGTTTTTGTTTTTTTTTTGTTTTTTTGTTTTTTGTTTTTTGTTTTTGTTTTGTTTTGTTTTTTTTTTTTTTTTTTTGTTTTTTTTTTTTGGTTTTCTCCCATATGGGTTTTCACGTAAAAATTTTTGTCTTTTGTTCTATTTGATGCTTATTTAAATGGTGTGTATATGGTTTAATGTGTTAAATAGGGTTAAAAAAATTAGAATGTTGATTCACACACCACCACCCCCCCCCCCCCCCCCCCCACCCACAATATTTAATAGTTGATTGATAATTGATGTCTTTGTTCCTCAACCTATTGATCAATTGATTGGATAATGGAATAGCTTCTTAATTACATTGATGGTTCACAATAAAAATATTACATTACATCACTTCTAGATGGTTTATATAAGCATTAAATATTACATAAAAGTTGTACAGGTGAACTTCTTTGAATCCATGGTTCCATGCATTGAGGGCATCAAATCCATATCATGAGAGATAAAGAATGGAAATATAGTAACTTTCTTAGAGAAAATAGACAACGATTTGATCAGGTAATACAAATATCCTTGACCATTTCCCATAACTAGTTTGTTGGTTGGACGCATTGTTCTTTGCTCAGTTTGACTACGGATTTTTATCGTAGGATAACACTTACTCTATTTTCTTTAGAACCAATTTGATGAACATGGAAGTAGTTCAAGGAATCTAGGAGAAAATCCAATGTCTTTAGTTTCTTTCTAGAAGTGCATATATATGTCAAACGATAAGGTGGGTTACCAAATCCTCTTATAAGTTATAGGATCTAAAGTGGCTAAACCATAATTAGTAATAAACAACTTTTAATCCCTTCTAATTTACCAAAAATTATGGAAATGGCATTAAATGAACAACCTATTTACCATGTATGCTCTTGAATGACCTTTTCATTGAAAATACAATGAAAGGAATGATAATATGGTAAAAAGGGAGGATTAATATGGTCAAAAAGGGATATTTGGCAATGAAAATGGCATCAAATTAGATGAGTGACAAGGGCTTTGAGTCACACAGGAAATAAGTGCAGGGCTAACACTTGAGAGAATTCATATGGAATGGAATTATAAGAGATAAAGTTTAATACGACATTATGCTCAAAAGCACAAGTCGTTGTATCCAATCCAATAATACAAGTTGATATTGAGGGATTCTTTTAGGAAATAGATAGAACAAAAATTGAGGAGTATGAGACTTCATAATGAGTCATGGTGGGAATAAAGAGGACTTCCATGCATATCAATAAAACTTCAACATGGGTGCCAAGTGACAACACAATACTATCTAGAGAATTGATGATAAGATAGGCTCTACAACACAAACTATAACACTTTTGAACAATGAGAAGGTTTCACATCACAATTTGGTGGGGTCGATACTAAGGCAAAAATGCAATAGAAAAATGATAATGAATAATGCAAGGTGGTGAACATAGCTTGTATGCTAGTTTTGGATGCAATATTTGTGAGAGTCAATCAATCTAGAAAATAACCAAAGAAGATGTCTTCTGATTCCTGTAGACGTAATTAGCAACATTAAGGAAAAAGCTAATATCCAACATAGAAATGTATGATAAAATCTTGTGATATGAAATATAAAACTTAAAAACATCAAACCTTATATGTACAATATGGTATAGAGAACCATGCATCCTTATGGCTTATGCATGATAGCTCTTCAAGCCAAGGGCTCCTTTGGTAGATAACACCCATAATATCCAGTTATAGAAGAAAATATTATCTATTATGCATATATTCCCATGGTCTATCAACCATAGTCATGGCTTCATGAAAATCCTCATTTGAAGGAAATTCGACATCCAATAAATCATGAGTTCTAGAAGCATCAACACGGGGAAGCAAGTTCTACCATTCCCCCATTGGAGATATCTCAATTATTGAGACCAAATCCCAAGAAGGAAAACACGAGTTTAAAGGAGCCTTCTTAGAAGAAAATAACCATTAGGATATGATTCGGGTAGATTAAACTCAAACACTAGGAACATACCAAGGGGTATTTTGAGTTAAATCCAAATTAGGATGCCAATTATTAGATGTAGTATGATCAATAGTGACAATGCTTTAATTTTGAGGAAAATATATCATTCGAAAAAGCATAGAAACCAAAACATTCATAGCATAGACATAATAATGCCATAGGAGAATATTGAAGTCAAAATCATGATCCAACACCACTATATTTTCCAAGCAACCTTACCACCTAATATGATAGGTAAATTAAGACAAACCCCTGAAGATTGATCGAGTATTTTATCATAAGCCAAAAATTGACTAGAAGTTGTCACTAGCTTCATAGAACCCATTCATTTCCAAGTCGAGGATGATAAAATACTTTTAAATGATCCTTCACCTACTTTACATTGACGTATGTTTTGGAATAATATTTTAACTTTATTTGAAATTATGTAGAAGAAGGAATGTGAGGCTCAAAATTATTATTCCAATCAAAGGAAAAACTCCTAGAACTTGGAGGGGGTGAATTCCCCCTTGTCTAGAAGACTTTTAACTAGAAATTATTAAGGTCGGTAGACACTTCACCCCAAAAAAAATGATTTGGACTAGCCAAAGAGTGCATTGGATCAATCACTTCTCAATGGTTGAGTAGGTTTCTAAGAAACCATCAAAGGTTTAGGAGTAGAAGAAACTTTAGACTCAGACCATAATATTTTTACCACTAAAATCTCAGGGCACATATAAGTAAGGTGATCTCCCTTGTAAATCCTACAAGGGATCTTAGGCTTAAATCTTATCCACCTAGGTCTCTTTGTAGTATTGATTTCCCCATCATCTCATAGAGGCTAGTTGGTCATCTCTAGTATGACTCAAAGTGACTAGACATTTGCTCTTAGTATAATTAATAATGGTTGGTTTCTTATTCCCAACATAACTCGTAATGATTGGTGGAACACCCCCAAAAAATGACTTGCATTGGTTGGTGACTCATTTCCAACATGACTTGTAGAGGTTGGTGACTTTTTTCTAGTATGAATAGCAATGACTGGACTTGTGCCCATAACATGAATTGAAAGGTCTATAGAATTTTCTTAAGGCCTTACTTATTTTTCTTAGTCCTACTCTTTTTACTCCTTTTAGGCTTCTAGTTACTAGTAGTTAGATTTTCATCAGATGGGGTCCATTAGAAAAGAAGATGAAGTTTTAATGTCCATATGATTCCCTTGAAATAAATTCCTTATCTAATAAGATTCAAGAATGTTAGGAATATTTGGAGTGAACCATAAACAAATTGGCAATCCATCATTCAATATAGGAATATTCAATGTGGCCATTAAGGGGGCACCAATGTTTCCAAAGAAAAGAAAAGCACAAAGATACCTTTTTGAAGGGATCCCTTGGTTGGTACCCTCAAGACCTTTGGCCATAATTTACTTATGAGTAGGTTCTTCCCTTGCAAGATTATTCAATGTAGCTTGAGTTTATTTAACTAAATTTCAAGGAAGAGGTCAATATTGTCAAACATTCTCCCTTAAGGAGGAAACTCCACACTTTCAACAAAAAGACCAATATTATTTCTACACCAATGGAGCAATTGGTCAACCTCTTTGAAATAGAGATTCAAAAGTGACAAGAAAAAAAATATAAGGTAGAATTAATAAAAAGAGCACATACCACACCATTATAAATATCCTATAGAAACGTAAACCAAGAAACCCTCCAACATTTCCATTCTAGGTGATTAGGACTGGACACCAAAATATAGAAGAATGGATAAAAGGAACTTTTGAAGGTAAGCATGGGATTACGAGGGCCCAAGCTCTACCAACAAATCTAAAATAAGTGGTTGCCCTGACCTCCTCATATATCCTTGAACAATGAGAGTGACCTCACTTCATGGGGAACCATTCAAGAGAACTATAATAGTGGTGAAATTTCTTCATTAAGTACAACATATATTCCCCCTACCGTTACCTAGGAGATACCTAGGAATGGCAATTAAATTTATAGTTCATAATGAGAAGCCAAGGGGGATAGTCATATATTAGAATTGCACATGTTGGTAGGGTATCTATGCATATATATTGAAGATGGAATATCAATAATAGATTAGTTACCAAATCAAGCCCCTAGACATGTATAATCCACAAGTGCAAAGACAATATAGAAAAGTGGTATTTCTCTTCACTTAAGTCCACATGGCCTAGTGCTTGGCTCCTATGTTAAAGGATATTCCCCAAAAACCTATAAAACTCTAGAATTTGGAAATATTTAATAAAATTATATGTTTAAGTTAAAGTGGTTATGGAATATTTACTATCCACACATATTCCAAGGCCCCAGTTTCCTAGACTTATTTGTGTTGCTAGACACAAAATAAAAGTCTAGTTGACTTTAATATTAGCATTGATTTTAAGGGGTTATTGTTTACTCAAGTTAATGAGAGTGAAACTTATGATGTTTTCATACTCTTAAAGGAAAAAACTTATACAAACATTAAAAATAAAACTTCACCACTTATCCTTCAATAAATTGAGTTTTAGGCAAGCACAAAAGATGAACAATTCATACCTAAATCGTAATAAAAGTAATTGAAACAAGCATGATGCATTTTTTTGTTAGTTTATCTTTCAAATGAGCATGAACGAACCTAATATAACATAAATAAGAATTAAATTTACTCACAATATATCATACCATTCAAGACAATCAAAACAACAATGAAAGAGGTGAAAATAGATAAAAACAAAATGTGAAGAAAACACTAGTTTAGGAGGTATACACTCCTCTTTTAAGTGTATTATGTGTGCATATTCACCTTTTATGGAGGAAACATGCATAAATGTGCATATATTGTGAAGGTTACCCACTTATAGGTCTTGAAATATGTAGAAAACTATCCAAAAACTAGCACATGTGACCCTTGGGAAGGCAATTTGTGGGCATATGGGCTTTTCAATAAGGAGAAAGTGTGTATATATGCACTTTATATCAAGGAAACTAGTGTATAAACTCATATTTAGGGTAAAAAATTATAAATATCATGGGAAAAACACCTAAAATATGACATGACAAACAAGCAAAGTACATTATTCTCAAATGCACAAACAAATGGAAACCCACTCAAATGATTTTCTTTTTGTAAAATATGGATGCAAGGAAGAAGAAAATTAAAGGAGAAGACATAATAAAGGAAAATAACATTTTTCCTTGTTTTTTTTATAAGAAAGAGATAAAGAAAAAGGGGGAAGAAATAAAACTTATGCAAAATAAGATGTGAATGGAATCAAATGCCTACTAAATTTTGCTTTTCTGTTTTCAAATTCAACCTGATCAATTACTAAGAAAATAGTTAAATTGCAAAGAAAAAACAATTCTATTTTTCAATGCATTTAAAGGATGAAAATGAAAAAAGAATCTACAAAAATAAGTAAGACCAAAAACCTAATTCTAAAAATAAAAGGAAATGATAAACAATAAAAGAAAGGATTGTCACAAAAGACCAATGATTTAGATGGCTATAAGAGAAAACCAAAACCACAAAAAACTAAGAGATGAAGCCTTACAATTTGTAAAAACTTATAGGCTCCCAAGATCCAAACCTTAGTTTGAAATGAAAGCCACTTGTATAGATAGTGAAAGAAAACCAAAGGAAATTTGTTCTAAGATGAGAAGATTAGTTTAGTAGAATGGTTAGGAACTACTAAGAACTTTGTCACTTCCAAGAAATTCTCTGGACCAACTAGAGTGTGAAAATCATTTCACTCCTAGGAGACATATGTGCTTGTTATCAAAGGAATTCACATGTATACATGATTGGTTTTGAAGTAACTAATGTATATTTGTGACTATTACCAAAGAAACTTGCATATAGCAAATGAAAAAGAAATTAGAAAGAGAAAAGACTAACATCAAGAGGATATGATCACATTAAAAGTTGAAAAGGATTGAAACAAACTAGAAAAACAAGAGTAGTCTAAACTGACCCAAATACTACAAATTGAAATTAAGAGAGAAACCAAAAGAAGCTTCTCCCTAATGGATGCTCCAATTTTGTTTTGGGAATTTCATCCCTAAGGCTATGATTAGTAACCTTAATACATTGGATGAAAGAAACTCAGATACACAACTAAATACTCAAGAAATTCCAAAGAACTACCATCTAAAGGTTAAAGGACATACCAAGATATTTGTAGGTTGAAGTAGACCCCCTTGTCTAATCTTTGTCTCTCACTCCTCATATTCAAACCTATGTATAAAAAAACAAAAGAAAGTAGACAACAATAATATCAATTTAAACTTGAATATGAAATATTAGTGAAAAATAAATCTCAAACGCGCGAATACAAAACATATCATATAAACATTAATTGAGATAAGAAATATGGGTGTCTTATTGATTTAAAGAGAAGCAATAAAATGGATCAAGATCACATAATTCTTGTTATGGCCATCAAATGAAGCCTTCCTCCATATTTTACCTTCTTAAGCCATTGAAGGTCCTCTCCCATAATCTTTCGCTCCAAAACACATTGTGAGATAAGGAAGATTCAACATGAAAATATAGAGATATAATGAAGATCAAGAAACAAGGGTCTATTAAGGGAAAATATTGAAATATCAAGGGTCTATTAATAGAAAAGATTGAAATATTAAGGAAGTAAACTGAGATTATGGAGAAAATCACCAACATTATGTTAAATAAGTAGGCATACCCTAATTATTATCCCAAGGCATCGATTTATAATCCCAAAAAGTGGTTGGTGTCATTAAGGTATAAGCTATACTAAGTGGATTTTGGTCTAACCTGTAAATCCTACTAAAAGAAAGCACTAAAATATACACATTTAAATTTTTTGGGTGCATTTGGAAGGCATAAATGGATTTTTTTTAGAGGGCTCATGTATGCACATGTTTTTTCTTTAGGAACCTCACATATGTACATTTTATTCAAGAATAAGAAGAGCATATGGATACTCAAAAAGCATTTTTTGAAGAACTTTTTGTGCAAAAGAGAGTTTGTTAAAGGGAACGTTGGGATATGATGTCATGGCGAAATATTTCATCTCATAACATATGTGGAAAAAGATGCTATAATATAACCTAAGTTGAATAGAGCATCGATGTTGGTATTCTTGACCTATATCTTAATGTTGAAGAGATTGGTCATCTACTTCTCTTCTTAATGACGAAAGAAAATTAAATTCACCTCCTTCTACACTATAGTTCAGACAGTCTTCTCGTCCATGTTAAATTTGCTTTCCACCTAATTACTCAAATATGTGGCAATGGTATTTTTTCTCTTTTAAGAGAGTGATTCTAAAACTTGATCCACTATTAGCTCTACCTTTACATTTCTATATTACTACTCCCTTACCATTTATACTAACCATTTGTTTTATATTAAAAATGTATCTATTAATATAAATTAAATATTAATGTTCATATTATTGTTATTAGGTTAAATCTTTCTATGAATATTCATAATATTATGTATGTCTTTTCTTCATTATTGATTTATTTCTTTTATTTATTTCCTTGTTCCATATATTTTTAGTTTTTTGGTTTCTAACCAACATCACAATGTGGCTTTGTTCTTACTTTCCTTTCTTTTCATTTATTCATCATTTCCTCTCCTCCTTATCTCTACCATTCTTTCTTAATGATGGTTTTGTTTTGGACTTGAAACATCAACTTTAAAATGGGAACTGTGAATGAAGTTCTAGACTCACTCTCTTCAAATTCTAACCACCACAGAAGCTTGCAAACAAGGATCATTACATTGCACTGAAGGGATACTTGGGATGAGATTTGTCTACTTGAAATATAAGGATAAAAATAGAGAGAATGAAATTTGACTCGTGCCTCTTTAAAACTTGTTGAGAAAAGAATCTAGTACTTCCATTTTCTAATGCTAATCATAGACTTCAATCAGATAGCAACCAAAGGCCATTCAACCAATTAAGCCTTTCCTTAATATGTGAAGAAATTAGAAGGAATGATTTTGCATTGAAATATGCATCTAAAAATGTGTACAAACTACACATAAAGCCAGCCAAGATCATTCAAACTTACCTATGGAATATTACAAATTCCAACTTTTCCATCAAAGTAGATAAGGAAGGTTATATAGTGTGGAAAAGACAACATATGAAGCTTGATAAACTCATAAAACATTACTACATAAATTCCACTAACTCGGAAAACAAAAAAGTGGTAAACCTATCCAACTACCTATTGAGCAACAATGAGATTAACATCCTAAATAAGGGAGAAGGTTTTTATGTAGATCCCAAATTAATTCCAACTAAACATATCATATTTTATATTAAAGATAATATACAACACTTAGAGATAAATTAGTAAAAAGAAACAATCATAAAAGAGCATGTTATGAAACCAGCTTAAGAAAAGATAGAAAAGATAGATCAACACCTTAGAATTCAGCCTCTTCGAGGGGGCAACCTCCTTTACA
>APFE030818485.1:12398-34633 GCA_000404065.3 Pinus taeda | reverse complement strand
AACACACACAAGGAAACAAGGGTTTCCTGTAGAATGGGGGAAGTGCAGGAGGCACAAGGATCTTCAGACCTAGTCAGGGAAATCTCAGCATAATAATCTTTCTCTCTCTTCTCTCCTCCCCTTGGCCTTCCCATATAATCCTTTTTATACTTCTCCCAAAGTAGTTTTTTAGTTGGGAATTCGTTGGGAATAGTTGGGCCACGGGAACTAACAGGTAAAACCCGTTATCTCCGCCCAAAATTAAGGAGATTTTTATTTTTTAAGTGTTTTTATACATATACGTAGGTTGGGTATACACAGACCCGCGTATACACGCGTTTATCTCAGGGCAATGTCGCGTATAGGGAAAAAACACTGCTTTTTTAGATTTGGGACCAGATTTGGCAGGAGGGGTTGCCCTAGGCCATGAGTGGAGCTTCACAAACCTCAAGAGTGAGATTTGGAGCTATAACAGATGCCCCTTAATATATGAGGTCAGAAGGGGTACATGATGGCCGAAATGTATTAAGCAAGTTCATGGAATGGAAATCTGTCGAAGACTGAGAAGGACTGCTCCAAAATTCAACCTGCCAAGCCACAAAAGGAGATCAGAAAGAAACACTGTCTGAGGTGGGAATACCCATGCTCAGAGAAAATACATCATGTCCACATATCAAGCACAAGCGGATCCACCAAGTATACAAGTATAAATGACTGGAAAATACATAATGGATCATCTGATCATGATCGACCAAGTACATGTATGAAGGTCACATATAAGAATGTCAATGATGCTGAAAGATGAAGCGAATCACCGATATCAAAGACTGATCCCGAAAAAGTACCAACTGAACATGATGGAATAAGATGGTACTACACTGCAAACTCAGGTGCCAGCATATAAAATGTCGCCATGAATGACTGCAACATATAAGGTGAAGTGGTATCATACTAGCAGCAACAGGCAGCACTATCAGTGAACCAACGACAGTGCGAATACAACCTGAAGTCTTCACCCGACACCGTGGTACATTTCATAGCATGGGAATAAATGATTCCTGAAGTCGACCAGTGACGAAATTGGTTTTGATTACCGGTCATTGATGTATACCGTTAACAAACGCGAGACTACTCATCGATAATGATAATGAGCGTCAAGGTACCCAGTACAATCCAACAAGTGTGAATAAATGAGATGGAGTCGAACACCTGTAAGAATCTATCGATCATGAGACAATGATGGTTTCCCACTGTCGATAGTGAAGGATATACCACTAATGATTGCAAAACCCAAGGTACTGCCAAATGGACTCTAGATCTCTACCCCAGAGCGATGAGTCGAAGTCGATAGGGAAAGATCCTTTAGAAGGAAGGCATTAAGGCATCCTCCATCGATCTAGTGCGAGTGTAACCCATAGGCCAATAATGTGGAACGAATCGGACGAAAAAGATGTAGTAGCCCAACCGAAGTACGTTTCTGGCGTACACAAGATGTGGATAGTGCATGACAGAAACCCTCTAAACCAACCAATAATGAAAGCCGACACAAAGGCAAGGCCACCAATAGGGTCAAATGGAAACCAAGGTACTGCACGAATCCCAATGTGTGATAATGTAAGCTGATGTCGAACACAAGGGAAACCACTTAGTCAAAGACCCATGATACTGATCGATGCTGAGCACAAGGTGACCTATCAATAATGAAAATAGGGCCAGCGTGCAGCTCTAGGCCTGTCCTTAGAGCAAGATGTCGTCGTCGATAAGGACAAGACCCACCAGCAAGAAGTCAATGGAGAACTTCTCAAACTGACACGAGTAAAGGACCAATATAACTGATGTGATGATAGACATAGTACTGACAACCAGGGATGGCCGACTGAAAAATAAGTCAAGAGACAGCAAAGAGGCCGACTCAGGCTAAATTCCCTTGAACAAAAGCACGACTCAATGTGACTATGGCAGCATATGATGAATCTGTATAAGTTCGTCATGCAGGAGGCATGAACGAACCTCCATATGATTGGAAGAGATAACCAATCAGGGGAGAACTGACTCAATAACAAGGTTAAGGCATACCTAAGTCAAACTAAATCCCACCCAAGCGGAGGAGACTTTGTTTCAAGTGCTTTGTTCAAGGGTGAAATGACTGACTCTAGCTGCCAACAATAAATGGAAATACTATCCTGTTCCCGCTCTTCTTTTGAATATATAGTTTTTTGGTCTTTTTCTTTAAAGCTGGAAAAAGAATAAAAGAATGATATAGTACAGTGGAAATAACGAGTGTCAGCGAAGTAGATGATCTAGTTCCTGGGATTGGAACATTCCTATGCTCAATGCAGGGAGGCGAAAACTAGCCAGAGACACTCAAAGGTGTGTTCCTTCCACTGTCAAGGTGTGTCAAGCTGCAGAGGTCAAAGGTATGCAAGTTTGATTTTGCAGTCGGTATGGTCAAAAGTTGGCTTAAACACGAGTCCAAGTGAAGCCAGCTTAAGGCCAAAAGGTGCAGATAGTCAAGATGCAATGCAGTAGTACAACTGAACACAAAGGAGCCTCTAGGGTATAAGGCCAGAACGAAACGAAGAAGCAAAGGGGAATGAGTCTTCAATGCATAAGTCATGGCGGGACTACAGAGGACTCCCGAGCCTAAGGACGAAAAATCAGCATGAGTGCCAAGTGATAACAAGGTACTAACTAGGGCACCCATGATAAGGTAGGCTCTACCACACAAGTCATGATACTTCTAAGCAATGAGAAGGCTCTGCACCATAACTTGGTGGGGTTGATCCTAAGGCAAAAAATGGAAAAGGAAACTGATAAGTGCACAATGCAGGTGGAAAAACCTAATCTATATGCCAGTTCTGGAAACCAATACCTATCAGAACGGACCAACCATAAAAATTTCCAAAGGAGAAATCTTCCAAGTTCTGTATACATAAATAGGAACACTAGACAAGAATTTAATACATCCCACATATAAAATTCATATAAAATCTTTTGTTATAGAATACAAAACTTGAAAATTCGTACCTTATATATACAATATAGTACAAGGAACCATGCAACCTTGTGGCTTACACATAATAGTTCATCTGAAAAAATCCCTTGCAGGGCTCAGGCCAAGGATTCCTTTGGTAGTCATAACTCATGCTTCAAAGAGTTCCTCCTGTGAAGGCAAAACAAGTTCTTGGAAATCATGAGAACTACAAGGATCAACAGAGGGAATTAAAGGGTCCCATGTCCCTATAGGAAGAATCTCTCGGTCAACTGCCGGGACCAAGTCCCAAGAAGGAGAATAATAGGTCAAAGGATCCTTCTCAGAAGCATTTGAACATTGAGGATTCAATGCCACATAATTGACCCACGGTGGGTTAGAGTCTACTTGAACACTTGGAACAAACCAAGGGGTACTCGTTAATAAAGTCGAATTAGGGTGGTAATTATCAGATGCAAGCTGATCAATAGTGACAATATTCCCGTTATGAGGAAAGCACATTACTCGAAAGAGTGAAGACACCACCTCATTCATAGCATATACATAATCACGCTCAAGTATCATATTAAATTCTAAAGGGCTATCAACCACCATCATATCGGTTAAGACAGTCTTCCCACCTAAAGTGATAGGCAATTGAGGAAGAACACCCATAGATTGACTAGGTCTTCTATCATAGGCTAACAACTGACTTTGAGCTGTCAATAACTTTGGGGAACCCAAAGATTTCCAAGTCAAAGAGGATATAATACTTGCAGAGGATCCTTCATCCACCATACATCGATAGACATTTGTGGAATGAACTCTGACCTTTATTTGGAAAGGTGTAGCGGAAGGAAGATGAGGCTCGACAAGACTATCCCAATCAAAGGAAACACTCCTAGAACTTGGAGGGGGAGCATTCGAAGAAACTGGAATGCCCCCTATACTAGAAGACTCTGTACTAGAGATCAAGTAGACTCTTTTCTTAGGCGCTTCAACCCCCAAAAGGGCAGTGTAATCGGCCAGAGATTGCATGGGCACCACCACATTATCAACCAATGGTTGATGGGATTGATGAGAAACCAAATCAAATATAGGGGTAGAAGTACTTTCAGACTCGGACCATATCCTTTGGACCTTTGGAATACCAGGGCGTAAATGAGTAAGATGGTCTCCCTTGCATATCTTACAAGGGAACTTAGGTTTAAAACTTCTACGTCCAGGTTTCTTATCAACCCCCATTCCGCCAACATGACTAGCAGTGGTTTGCGGAGAGTCCTGAAAATGACTTATAGAGGTCGGTGACTCTTTGCTAGTATGACTTGTAGTGACTAGACTTATGCCCTCAGCATGACTAGCAGTGGCTGAAGGTCCATCTCCAACATGACAAGCAGAGGTTGAAGACTCATCTTCCACATGACTAGCAGAGGTTGAAGATGAAGTGCTAGTATGACTTGCAGTGATTAGACTTGTGCCCCTAGCATGACTTGCAGCGGCTGAAGGCCCATCTCCAACATGACTAGCAGAGGTTGAAGACTCATCTTCAACATGACCAGCAGAGATTGAAGATGAAGGGATAGAATTATTCTTCTTCTTTGACTTCCTCTTTCTCCTCTTTTTAGATTTCTTATTACAAGAAGGAGGGTAAAAAGGAATCCTATATTTCTCTTTGAAAGAAGATGAAAAATTAGCACCCATGTGATGCCCTTGAAATAAAGCATTCAACTGAGAGGCTTCAAGAGCATTTGGAATATTCGGAGTGGACCACAGCCAAACGGGTACTCCAACATTCAACCCAGGAATATTCAAAGTGGCCATCAAGGGAGGACCAATGTTTCCAAAGAAGGGAAAAGCACAAGGATCCCCTTTTCGAAGGGTACCTTGGTTGGTTTCCACAGGAATATTCGCCATATCTAACTAATTCTCAGACCCTTCCCTTACGGGAATGCAGAAATAACTTTTCAAGGAATATCGATAGGCAATCAAAACCTTTGCCCTCGAGGAGGCAACTCTAAAACTTCTGAAAGAATGACCAAAAGTCCTTCAAGATCGACAGAGTGGTAATCCAGTCACTTAGAACACAAAGTCAAAACGTGACTAGACAAAAATACCTAAAGCCAACTATATACAAGGAACAAAGAGCACTCACTAAAAAGTCCCTAAAAGAAGTCAGCCAGTCAAACAACTTCCAAGTATTTCCGCTCCGTGTGATGAGGACCAGACATGAAAATACAAGAAAGTGAAGTAAGGGGCCTTCTAAAGATAGTCTGGGATAATGACGGCCTAGCCCTATCAGTGAAGGTAACAGAGGAAGTTACGCTGACCTCCTAACAACAGCCTGCGCTGGTGCAAGCCCCCAAGCTCCACAAGGGTGCCCTCTAGTAGTACCATTGAGAGTGATACAACGTCGACCTCAGGTGCCACGAGATTCCCCTCCGCAGCCATCTGTGTAGATCCCTAGGAGTAGCAACTAAGGTTACCAACTCATATCAAAAGCTAGGCGGAACAGTCGTGAGGTAAGTTCGGACAAGTAGGAGAGGGGGTATCTCTCTTCCCTGTCTTTACAGACCCTCGTGCTTAACTCCCAGATCCGGAGCTTTCCTGGTCTTCCTAACGCTATTGGATTTTCACTCACTATTCAGACTCCTATTTTTGACAGTTTAAAATGGCCTTGGAGAGTTAACTCTCCACACACCTAATCCAAGGCCCTAAAATATCCTAAAACTTGTTGATGTATCTAACAAATATAAAGTTCTAGTATATTTTAAATTAGCGCTTGATTTTAATGGGTTGTTATTTAAGTCAAGGGATGATGGAAGTGAAACTGGTGGTGTTATGACACAAAAGAAATTAATAAACCAAACTACATGCACATGCACTTGTTTTTTGTATTTCGATGAAGAGCAATTTCTATAGGGTTCAGAGGAACTTCAAATAAAAGTACAACTCTTTTTCTTTTCTTTTCAAACTTCACACTCACAAAAGCTAACAAAACTATAAATGCCTAGAAAGATGCACAAGCTAATCCTAATGCAATAAATACATGCCGATGCAAGATTCAAAAACTACTCTTAACCCAAAAGATGAAAGTTGCTTGTTTATCGACTTTAGATTTGCCACTTAAATGTTTAGATGGAATATAAGTTTTTATTGCTTATTTCGTCTAAGCACTAAAAGCAAGATGAAGACAAATAAATAGGCACTTTCACTCAACAAAAAAGGAAAACTCAATCAAAACAAAGTTCAAGAAAGAGAAACAAATTTTCAAGAAATTTCCTTCAAAAGTAACTCAGAAACAACTTTTCAAACATGCTCTAACAAGACTGAAACTTGATGACCGAAAAATAGGCAATGAAGCATTTTGCGAGCTTACGACACAAAACAAGTGGGAACTCAACAAAAAAAGGTGCTTTGAAATGCTTTTAACAATCAACAAGCAGTGAAATGAGCTCGGTAAGGGAAACCAAAAGATTGAAAAGACAACATTCAAGAAAGCGTAAACAAACGACTTTCAAGAAGCAAGAAAAGCAGATGGTCATAAAACTAGTTCAACCATGCAAACCAAAAGGTCATTAAAACAAAACTCAACACAAAGATTGAACTCAATCTTTCTGCCCTGAATACACAGAACAACCAAGATTTCTTATAAGAAACCTTGTGTGCTTAAGCAAAAATAAATGACATTTGCAAGAAAACGAACAAGACCAACCTTTTCACAATCAGAGAGAGATCGAAGCAAGACACTTGCTGTAAAAACTAAAGACTGTGACAAAACAGTGATTGTTCCAAACTGAATCAGACCAACATACAATCTTCCAAAAACAAAAAGATTTCAAAAATCTTGAAAATTAAAGATCTACGCCACTGTGTTTGCACACAGATGCGTGTATACGCGACAAGAATTAAGGAAACTTGTGTATACGTAGGTTCACTTAAGGAAAGATGCGTATATACGCTTCTGTAAACAGAGAAACTAGCATATAAAAAAGCTTCCAAGGAAAACAAAAAAAAGTCTAGAAAAAACTGATCAAAGCTCACAATTCAGGCACTGACTAGACAATAACATAACATAAATAGACAGCTGAGCCCTAATTGGCTTGAATACACCCAAACTAGGAACAACAATAGTGTTGTCCCCAGTGGAGTCGCCAATTCTGTTGTGGAATAAACTCCCCTAGGGTCTTGGGTGAATACCCTATCAGACAGAAGGTTATCTATGCAAAGAAACACACATTCCAGGCAATCATAATGCTACTGTAAGCAAGCTCTACGATAGGGGGCATACCTGAGGTCCTATGTTTGAGAAGAGCCTCCAAGGGTCCAAACCCTTCTTTGAGTTTCTTTGCTCCTTTAACCTGCAAAACCAACAATTCAAGAAAGTGAAGCACTATATGGACTAAACTTCATAAAGAAACCAACTTCATATTATAAGGAAAGGTAGTTAGTTATGCAATTAAACAACCTATCACATATGAATCATAACATAAATATCATAACATGAAGAATATCTATATCAGGAACAAAGACATGTGTTTCTTTTACTATAGACAAAGAAAGTACAGAATAGGAACAATTTCACCTGAGTCGTCCTTTCGCAGGCTCCAAGCGGAACCGTCTCCCGGATTCATCCAGTCTCAAGCCTTTAACAAACTCCTTCCATGACTTACTCCATGATCTCTCAAGTAGTATGAAATCATCAACACACACAAGGAAACAAGGGTTTCCTGTAGGATGGGGGAAATGCAGGAGGCACAAGGATCTTCAGACCTGGTCAAGGAAATCTCAGCATAATAATCTTTCTCTCTCTTCTCTCCTCCCTTTGGCCTTTCCCATAGAAGCCTTTTTATACTTCTCCCAAAGTAGTTTTTTAGTTGGGAATTTGTTGGGAACAGTTGGGCCACGGGCACTAACAGGTGATCAACAGGTAAAACCCGTGATCTCCGCCCGAAATTAAGGAGATTTTTATTTTTTAAGTTTTTTTATACATATACGCGGGTTGGTATACACAGACCCGCGTATACACGCGTTTATCTCAGGGCAATGTCGCGTATAGGGAAAAACCACTGCTTTTTTAGATTTGTGACCAGATCTGGCAGGAGGGGTTGCCCTAGGCCATGAGTGGAGCTTCACAAACCTCAAGAGTGAGATTTGGAGCTATAACACTTTGTATTAAATTCTCTATTCATTACGGTCCATTTGTCCCATACCATCCCAGAAACACAGTCATTCATAAAAATCACTTCTTCTATCCATATTCACTTACTAGCCTAACATCAATACTTCGCTGTAAGTCATCTCAGGTCATATCGTTTATCCATTCACTAAGCGTGACATGGAGAGAGCCCTCTCCTGTTCTGGTAGGGCTAGCTACCAGACTGAGCGTGGTTTGTGGTTACCCTAAATTTTGCCTTCCTTCAGCCTAAGGCAGATTTAGGTGCTAACATAGTGGCGACCATACTGGGGAGAAAATGGTTTGCTTGAAGATTGTTTTGCCCCAGTACATCTATCAAGCTCAGATCTGATGGTTGATGGTGAACAACGATTAACATAAGAAGAAGGATGAAATCATTCACCTGGCGACTCCTTTCATTGAAGAATCCAGCAATCGGTGCTTCATGGTGACTCCACTGCAGAGGGATCAGTAGCTTTGATATTTTTTAAAATGGAGCGGATTGCAAGAAGATACGCTCCCATGAGTCGAGATCACATCCCAGGCTTCCCAAATAAAATTCCTAAGGTAGATTGGTCAAGGAATCTGCCTACGTTTAAAGATGATGGTAAGAAGGATGTTGCTTTACATCTAGTTCGATTTCACATGCATATTCGCAAGTTGAAGGTTGATTTTCCTGAAGATTGCTTAATGAAGATATTCTTGGCTAGAAGCCCAATCTTGGTATGAAAGTTTGTCGCCTACTTGTATTTACTGTTTAAAGGATTTTCATGCCATGTTCCTTGAGAAGTATGAAGACTCTTATCCAGCATTAAATATAGTTCATGACTGTTGCAAATACGATAATGGTTTTATTGAAAGCCTTGAAAAATATTATGAAGATGATAATTTCATGGATGAAGAGATCATGGAAGCCCTATGTGAAAACCAATTTCAGCAGCATGAAGATGATCAGGAAAATTTGCAGCATGATCAAGATTTTAGTACGGTGGAAGATGAAGGAGTTTTGCCTCTTGATAGTCAACATGAATTACATGAAATGGATCAGCAGTATGAGGAAAATTTATATACTCCTTCACTTGAAAATATTGAATACAATCACTGTTTGAGGAAAAGGAAACAAACGGTCTTATCTCCTTTGTATGAAGACGAGATAGATCAAGTCTTGCATGATCACGTTCCAGCTCAAGCTAAAGCAGATTTGCAGTGCACACATGGTCAAGAAAGTGTTGGTGAAACTTCTTCCTCTTTTGAAAAGGATGACAGTCCGGTGAATAGCTTTATAGATCAACATGTTGAAGAATTCCATATGGCTGAAAGTGATGAAAGAAAAAGTGTCATTTCGGATATGTCCATAGAAGAAGACAACATGTAGGGAAGTCCAGTTCTACTTTCAGAATGTGATAACGTTAAGTCAACCCTTTCAGATCCAGATTTGGAATATGATGACCAAGAAAACCTGGTACTAAGTCCCATGAAAGAGAATTCTGCTGTTAAAATCACCTGGAATGAAGAAAACAGAGTTTTGAATCCAAATGTTCTCATGTCATCAGAACAAAGCCTTCATAAAGAGGTAGTCCAGTCAGCTCATGAACAGCAAGATGAGAATTTTGTTCAAGTAAGTGAAAAATATCCGGGTGAATTTATGGTAGATGATATAAATGATTGTGTTGGGTTTCAAGAATCATTTGAAGTTTCTTTTCTCATGATTGATGGATGCAAAGATAATCTGCCTGTCATATCATATGAAGATGATCTACAATGTATTCAGACTTCAGCAGACTAGACCATTCAGGATTCCATTTCAGATTCTTCTTCCTGTGTTTCATGTTCTGAAATTTTCTTTGAAGAGGAAATCTGCTCATCTACTTGTTCAGAATTGTTTGAAGACCAGGAACCCACTCTTATTTATGAAAAGGGATCATCATCACAAAAAAACGACACCTTGTTTCTTCAGTAGGAGGAAAAACCTTATGTTCTTCATGATCCAATGGTAGATTTGTTGCAGTCAGTAGTAAAGGTGATTATTGCAGTATTCAGTGATGAAGGAGATCATGGTCAATTATGTTTTTGGATGCCCAGTTACTAGTATCTGTTGTTGACCAGGAGATCTGATCAGGAGAATCAATCAAGAAGGCATATGCTTGATTGGTTATATTGTAAGAAACATTACACATGATTGTACATATTGCATTAATATGAAGGTGGTTGCCATCATAATTTGAAACCCTCGAATCTTGATGGAGTACTGCCATTGAATAAGTTTTGTCAGTTCTTGTTTTAGTTAAGTCAGTCATGAGTAATTTCCTTTTGCATTGAGTCTGTTTTTTCAGTCATGTTGGTTCCATAATTAAGTCGGTCTGAGTCAAGTTTCAGTTAATAAATGAGTCATAGTCTTGTGTGGTTTGTCGAAATAATGACTCCATAGCCCAATGGATGAAGGCACTGTCCCCAAAGATCTGCAGTTCTTGGCACCTCCAAGGAGCTGGAGCTGCCATCCCCCATTGGAGCCAATGTTAGTGTTAGTCTTTGCAGCCTTACTCCAGTGATCAAACATGCTCTTACAAAGTTATTTTAAGGTGTTAAGGTCAAATTTTATCATTTCAGTGAGTCTTCAAGCAAAATTTGGTCAGTAGGCATTAGGTCTAGGGTTTGGCTTTACCCTTGTCTAAGTTGTCCAAATGACGTTCCATGTCACCATTCAACTGCATGTACCATCATTCAAAGGGTTTTCATCATCATGTCAAGTTCCACTAGGTCATTTTACACCTTGTTCATGCTTCAGTTGCGCCTAGGCAAGGTTCATTTCCCTCTCCTAGGGTTTTGAAGCTAATTTCTCTTGGATGGTAAAATCATCGGAAAAAGTTGTATCCTGATGTTCATACACCTTCCCCTATCCATAATGTACCTTACTAAACACTTCTCACCACTAAAATACCCCTAATTCCTCATTTTCGCACAAACCCTAGTTTCTTGCTACAACTTGGCAATTTTCTAGGCTAGGCCTATGTTTTTCCTTTTTGGACCCCTTCCCCTCACTCAATTTCTAAGATTCCTCTTTCCCTTACTTTATAACATCCCTTCCCACTTCCCAAAATTTTCTCAAGAATTTAGAAGCCCCCTATCCCCTTCATTTCGCTTCATTTCGACAAATCCCTTGTCCCACACATCGGGATAGGTTTCACTCAAATGATGTTTCTGAGCAACCAAAGATGAATTTCAGAAACCTAAGAGAGTTTTCTATCTACAACAGACCAAGGACGAAAAACCTCCTTCACTTTTTGCACAGGTTTCATCGTTTTAGAGAAATGTCAAAAATACAATCGCCTTGGGAGAATTGATACACCTCTGAAGTGACCTTGGGAAAATCAAGTTTTCTCCTAGCTTGGTTGGTAAAATGACTTGCTTGATGAGTAAAATGATAAATCGAGGAAAATATATTTCCAATGAGCTATCATGAGCTGAATTTGGATTTGAGGAACACCTTCAAAAGTTGACTGCAACAGTACTTTGCCTTGAGGCAGCCTCATTTGGCACATTTTGACCAGTCTTGGGAGATTTGATTTTTGACAGGGAAAATGAACTCCAAATTGCAAATTTCGAGTTGGGTTGGAAAGTATACTCAAATTCCTTTCAAAAAGTTACCCTGCACACACTTTGGACACTGGGAAGGCCTCCAAAAGGCTCCTGCAAAAAGGCACGACGCACAGAGGGAACGCGGCGCATTGGTGTTGTGCCTTACAACAACCCCCCATTTCATATCATTAAAATTCCAAAAAATATAATGTGAAATGGGTCCCTTTTTAATTTTTGTTTCAAATTGGTATCAATTTAAAGTTATATTTCTTAAAGAGGCTTTTTAATAAAACCAACCAAAAAACCCCGATATAAAACGATTTATCTTTACCATTGCGATAAAGCGATCGCAAGATCGCATATCGCAATGACAAAGAAAGCACAATGTAAAGGACATATTGGTTTTCGCCGATGCGAAATCGCTATCGGATATCGGCAAAGCATAAAGTAACACGGCGAAATGATCCTTGCCACAATGCGATGCGAAATCGACAATCGGCAATAGCACCTAAAGCATAACTAAACTTATCTTCATCCGATGCGATGCGATATCGCTATCAGCAATAGGTGATTCACCGTGGCCTCATCCTAAGCGGTAATACCAGTGATACCTGACGTGATGCGATATCGGATATCAGCGATCGAGGGTTCTAAGCAAAACCAATGAAAAAACTTAGCATTTCCCCGATGCCCGATTTCGCAAGAGGTAAATGGCACATTTCTCAAGGTAACAGTCATAAAGGCAGCTTGATTTGATTTATTCGTAATTAAGGCCATATCCTTTGGAAAAGCCACTCATCCATGTTCAAACCGCCAAATCGCCCTCAACATGCTTCAAATAAATCATTTATCCATTAATCGAAGCAATTGTAATTAATGAGATTGACAGGCCGTAATGACCATTTAATAAGAAAAACAGGCTTGAAGCCCTCCACGTATTTGCTCCTAAGGCCACCTCAAGTCGATTAATTACTGTGAATGCGCCAAGATATATATGATTACTTCATTCTATTCGATTCATGATATTGTTGCACGTGTTGCGCTTACCTTTGACTCTGCGCAGAATTCTTTCACAGAAACAGAAGAAAGTGGAATGGGAAAGAAATTCAAGAAGACTACAATGCCTACTGCCCCGCCAGCCGCAGGGCTAACTGTCGCTGACCCAACTGGGAAGAACAAAGGACTAATATCATATACAACATGCTTAGGACTTCCCAAGACCACTTGGCAGGGGACTTACAATTTGATTGAAGCCGAAGGGCCAATGGTGACCGAAGTGGAAATTTTATGCTACAACACCAGTAAATCCGATGCCAATCTAAAAGATTTGGCTAACTCCTTCAAACACAGAATAGCGGCTCGGGAGCAGGTTCTTCCTTACACAGATGTGGTAAGGTGGGCACTCCAAGAACTCCCAATTGTCGATAGACTGTTTGAATCTACGGATGGGAGGGTTTTCGGCTCGTTTCGAGCCGAAGACCTAAGGCTAACATATCACCTACCACGAGAAGAGAAGAAGTATAATGCTGTGTTTTTGGAGAAGTTTCGAGAAGAAAACGAGACCGAATCTGAACCTATTCGAGACTGGAGACATAATCCAGCAAAACACAAGCACGAGACCTCGGGTAAGTACTCAGTTGACTCCCTGTGTTCACCTTACTGTTATGCTGGAGTTTTGATGTGTAGGCTATGGGGAATGCATGACTCTGCCAATATCACCATAGAAATGGTTCCCCTAATAGAGGTAGCATGCAGTGGGGAAATGATGGACTGGGTGGTTATATTGTTCGACAAGTTAGCCAAAGCCATTCTTGACTTCAGGTCTGACTATCGTGTCTCATAAAGGGTTATTCCGCCATTTTACTATAGTGCATATATTATGGATGTGTTGTGTTTTAATTCTGAATTTCCTGTACTGGGATGGAGGTGGACGTCACAAGACCCCACACCCATTCACATATATCATCGAAAACTTTGGAAGACTAGTCACAAGCATCACCTGTACCAAATCTGCAACGGTTTTATGTTACCGATTCATTATTTAATTTTTAATAAACCTGCCCCTAAAATATCCGAGCAAGCAGCTGTAGATTTGACTGAATTAGCGAGTTGGTTTGGGGAGGATAAATTCACTTATATCAAAGTTTTTGGCAGCCAGGCTAAACCACATGTGTTACCACTCTACATCCCTGATAAGTTACTTGCCAGGGAGGTAGCCTATCAAATCAGCACTGAAGGGGTTACCCAAACCCTGAAAAGGGCTAAAAAACATGTTTGGCCTTCTTTTCCACTGAGAATTGGAATGTATACACTGCATGACATCAAGCATGCAGAGAAGGAAGCCGGGAAAATGAATTTTCTCACCCTGGCTACCCTGCCAAGGAGGCAGTTCGATCCAAGAAAAATCACTTACAATGCACTCGACCAGGACAAATTGGCCAAGGTCAAGCACAAAGAAGACAAATTCAAAGACTTTTTCGTATCATCCGAGTCATTGTATCAAGTCAAGTCGCTTGCCCGAAATGTTTATAATGATGAAGGGCTAGTTGAGTTTAACAGAATCAGAGAACAGAGGTTGCAAACTCTGCCTCTCGACCTGTTAGCAACTACATCGACAGCAACCAGGTCAAGCGAGTTTGAACAACGACATAATACACCACCTCCTACTACATCAAAATAGCAGGAGGATACGCATAGCCAAAGGCAGGAGGCAACTCAGGAAAATGCACAACAACGAGAAGAAACCCAAGCAAAGACCCAAGAGGAGAGCAGCTCTAAAGGTAACCATGATCCATTAGTTGATCCGAATTTGCTCCAACAATGGAATCAATTCAGTATAATCATCAATAACTTAGAGTGCTCAAAAGGTGATGAGGTTTCAAAGGAAGGTGATACACAGGAGGCGACATCAAAACCGGTTTCAGGTGAAACCAGCGGCCTACCCAAAACAAAAGAACTAGAGATAATTCCTAAAGATTCAACTGGAGAGATCGTTTTGCAAATTGAAGAGATCCCCCGTTTAGATATATTTTACAGCCCTAAGAATAAAGTCATCGTAAAGCGACAGAGGAAAAGGAGAAGAACTGATCAACCTTCCCCATTCCCTGAATTGACAGTAACGGGCAATGTTGTATGGAAAGAAGAATTCAACCCCTACGATGACTTAACCAAGCTATCACAGTTCGCTGGAGCATATTCGGTAGCAACTATTGATAAAGCAACGGAGGTGAGTAATTTGTTGAAAGCAAAGGATCAGGATATCTCTTCACTATAGGCAAGACTATTAGAAGTACAGCAGAGGGCAGAGCATGCCGAGAAAGAATTGCTAGTACAACAGCAGAACAATAACCAGCTAGTCAAGCAATTACAAGAGCAAAAACAGAGGATAGATGAAGGCGCAGTGCAAAGGCAGAAGGAGCTATCAGTGGCACTGGAGCAGTTAAGAATATCGACTGAGGGAAAAATAAAAGCAAAATATGAACAAATCACTCAATTGACCACTAAAATTGAGCAAATGAAAAATCTCCCTAAGATAGATGAATTTAAAGTAGAAGCGCTCCAGCTAAATAAAGGATTGATTAATTAGGTTAAGCTGTTATGTCAACATCTCATACGAGCAGAACCATTGTGCGAATTGTCAGCGTCTATAAGCAAAAAGGTAGACAAAGCAAGGGCCGACTTGGATCAGGCAGAACAAACACTGACAAACTTTATAGAATGGCAGGATTCAGATGTAGGTCGGGCAGCTAATCTACTAAGAATTATAGAATCGCACAAAGAAATATTGTTCACAGAATGGCAATCACAACTGATGAAAGCAGAAAGAGCGACTTCCAGATGCAGGACAATCAGTGGAAATTTAATTGAATTAGTAAATAATACATTGTATTTATCTAACACAATTTCCCAATGCACTCCAGGTCAATTAACAACAGCAAATATATTGGAGCATTCATGCTATCCGGACTTGGAGAAAAGCGCAAGATTGATCGCTGGAGTCAACAGTTTGACATGGGATGCATATTGGTTCTTTTTAATCAAACCATACAGCCAAAGAGCCATCTTGAAGTGCCTAACCGATGCTATCGGTTATATGATACCTGACATCCAGGATGCCACCTTCGCCGCCCAATTCAGTTCACGCCTCAACAAACCGCCAGAAGTAGAACCAATGCTTGTGATAAGTCAGCTAAGGTTTAAGGGCAAGCAACCTGAGGCATGACTCATTTCACCGACTGCTAGATCGCCCCTGAGAAGTAGACCAGATTTACTGATACCAATTTAGTAGGATTTTTGTTTCATAGATCTTTTTAGTTTAGTAGTATTTAAAGACCCTTTCATGCATTTAGAAAGGGTCGTAAAAGTTTTGTATATGACTTAAACCCTGAAGTTTCACTATTGTACTTCAGGGATATTCTTTTATGAAACTTGACCAATTATTCCGAATTTGATAAGGAAAGTTTTTATGCAAATGTGCACTATTGTCATTGTTTGAAAGCTTTTCTGTGTTGAAGAAGGAATTTTGAATAGCGATTGATATTTCGGATCGATCTACAACTCACATGGTACTATTATATGCGTCTGTATTCTTTTTCGATATATGAATTGTTATTGAAATCGCTCTTTCTATTATCGCTTATATATATATATGTGTTTGTCATAGCATTCTTTATGCATTCCACTACTGGTTGTTTATTGCATGCTCTCCTTTTAGACGTATATATGTATCGATGATATGAACAGTGAATGTAGTAATCTGTATGCATCGCTTCATTGTGACTATTCATGTGAAGAAACCTTTGAATGATTGAACATCTTTTATTTATTTTACAGAGTCATCTATATGCCTGATAAATAAATAAAGATTATTTAACGCTACATTCTGAATGAATAAGTTGTTCCCGAGATTAGTATTAGTTTCCTTATTTTTGTCAATAGAATAAGTCGTTCGCCTATCAGTTAAGCAATTTATTCATCACCCATTCATCCCTTTTATTTTCATTATCGGGAAACTGGTCTCGTTATCTCCAGTCGGAGCCACCATTCCAAACGGAAAAGGAGCTATACCAAGGTCCAGACTGGGTGGTTATCCCCGATGTTGTGGCAACGATTTCTGAGGCCTCAACATTTCTGGTGCTAGAAGGAGGGCCTATGCTATGAATGGCGAGTAAGCCAACACCTACAAACCATTCAAAGAGCAACTCACCCTCCACCTCTCCTCGAATATCTCGTTCGCATTCTGAATCTCCAGTATCCAGACGAGACGAAGAGGAATCAACCACTACTGCTCAATTACATCATACTTCAGAACACTTAAGTCCAGAGTCCCCTGAAGTCCAATCCATCATCCAAAAACTTCAAGGCTTCTCAATATCCCCTCCTAGATCTGAAGTATCACAAGGCAGTCACACTTCGCAATTTCACTTACCCCCTCATCTTACCAGACTCCAAAGTGAAAAGCTAGGTATTGAGCCACCTGAATTTCCTTCACCCGAAAGGAAAAGGATCAAAAAGACAACTAAAGGTTCTGGTAGCGATACCCTTTCTCCATCATCTTCCATTTCATCATCACCTGTGTGAAGTCATACACCCACATCACCACTTCATATAGTTGTTCATCAAGGGACTTCATCTCAAACATCACAATCTTTTCAATCAATACTTCCGCCTCCACCTCAAACACCTGGAACACCACAAGCGAACGTCGGTAATCCTAAAATGGCTCAAAGACCATGGAGAAGTCCTGGTGCGGTTACAATGCCTGCACCTTTACATCCATTACCCGATTACCCTGAAAAATGGATACCCAAATTCAATCCAGATGCTGGAACTTCTATAGAAGAACATATTAATAATTTTATGTTGTCAGTCAATCTAAAGGGAGTCACTGAAGAAGATGTGGTAGTAAGATTGTTTCCCTATTCACTACAAGGATCTGCAGGGTCTTGGTATTTTTCCTTACCCTCCGGATCCATCACGAGTTGGAATATCTTCCAGGAATAGTTTCTCACCAAATACGATGATGACAGACCTTAGCTACACTTGTCCATGATCTTTCAAACTTAAGGATCGAATCAAGAGAACCCATCAAGGAGTTCAACTCCAGATTTAACAAACTCTTGAATAAGATCCCCACTGATGATAAACCGAGCGAACAAGTTAGAAGCGAGTGGTATATCACTGCTTTGCCTTCAAACATTGCTATATTCGTTGATAGGGCCAAACATCCCACATTAGCCGAGAATATGAAGGAAGCACTCGCAGTAGAAAAAAGTGTAATCGCCTTAGAAAAGAAAATTGCCTTGGAAGAAAGAAAATCTAAAAAAGTGTCCTTTAAAGACGACTCTAAGAAAAAGAACATTAAGGATCCATATGACATGGAGGGCCTTCAAAAAGTCCTTAAAACGATGTCGAACGAAATGGTTGAAATCAAGAAACAAGTATCAGAATCCTTAACGAAGAAACCATATAGGAATTTCAAGAAACCCGAATCCAAACCCCCTAATGTTATATCGTATGCAGATTCGGATCCTGACGAAGAAGAAGAGGAAGAAATAGTTATGCCATCTGAAGGAGAAGAAGAGGAAGTAGTTGAATGTCACGGAATGTGGGACTTTATACTCCCTAATTCCGATACTGATGTCGAACAAGAAGCCTTTCCTGTAACTACAAGGAGTAAAGGTGCTCCCGAAACTGTCCAAGCTAATCCTAAGAAAAGGAGTGCCAGAACCAACACTGTAAAGGAAAAGGTACCCGTTAGAAAACCAACTGCAATAGTAACAAACAATCATCCATCATCTTCTACTACACCTTCACCATCTAAGACTTTAGTAATTTCTGATTCGATGGATTACAACATTGTCGATGACATGAAGAAAACTAAGGCAAACATCACCATGTTTGAACTTAGTAAATTAAAACATCAGCAAAAATTACTGCTCAAAGAGTTTAACGTTGTACCTTCGTCCCCTCTTCCCACCACTAAAGCTGCAAGTGACTCAGGACAACCCCCTGCTGGTAGAGTTGAGGCAACCAACACAATTCTGATCGGAGATAGATCAAACTCCCATACCCCTCCTTTCCTCCTGACTTATGAAATTTATAATCGAAATCTGCACAACTGCTTAATTGATTCTGGAGCATCTTCCAGTATAATGCCTGCTTCAGTTTGTTCCAAACTGAATATAGAGCCCCGGAAGTCTTCTATTCACATCGTGCAGTTAGATAGAACTAAAGTTCAAGTCCTAGGAGAAATAAACTCTGTAACAATCAGGCTATCGACAGATCCAAGAATTGTCCAAAGGATTGATATTCTAATCGCCGATATACCTGAATTTTATGGATTTATTTTAAGCAGGGATTGGTCAGAAAAACTCCATGGGTATATCTTTACCGATTGGTCACATATGTGGCTCCCCTATAAGGGCAAGCCCAATCAAATAAAGATTGATCGAGAGAAACATATCACCCATACTATTACAGAATTTGAACAGGAAAACCAGCCAGTCGCGTTCAACAATAATATCCTAGGAAACTATTCTTCACAGTCATTTTTCGACAATTATGTTGCCCAACAATCCCCTTTCTCAGTTGACAATTTCGCATCACAAATTGAAAAATTTTCACAGACCGACAGGTCTAAATGCGTTGATGTTACTGAGAATGTTGTAACAAAAACTGTAGATAATTCATTATTTTTGTCTTTATATTTTGATGGATCTAAGTCCAGTGAAGGATCAGGAGCAGGATGCATTCTGGTCAGCCCACTAGGAGAAAAAACAATGCTGTCCTGTAGATTAGAATTTGAATGCACTAATAACACAGCTGAGTATGAAGCGCTCGTCCAAGGACTATATGAAGCAATCAGCCTCAAAGTTCAGCACTTAAAAGTCTCTGGCGACTCCGAAATAATTTTTAAACAGGTAAGAAATACAATTCACTATCTTTCGAGCCATCTTAAGCATTATCAATCGCTCGTACAAGAACTTACCTCCCATTTCCAAGCATTCAATATATCTTCCATACCCAAGGCACAGAACTCTGTAGCTGATTTACTGGCCAATGTCGCTTCCAAGCTGCTCCCTTCAGAAGACTATAGTCCCAATAGGTTTTCAGTAGAATTACTTTTTAGGCCATCCATTCCAGATAATGTAACCAATTGGAGAGTGTTTAACCATGATGAAGACATCTTACAATTTCTCACCTCTGAAAAATCCTATGACAATCAAATAATTGAGGAAGATGAGCATGATACTCGAATGCAAGGTAAACATGAAGAAAATTCAATCCCTAAGCGTGTAGTAAAGCTTGAATACCTTTACGATATTAAATACAGGTTCAAACCTGTATCTAATACAAAACTTCAGAGCTCTACCTTAAGGTTTGAATTAATAAACCTTGGCACCGAACAAAATCCTCAAAATATTAACTTAGGATTGGGACTTTCTATAGAGCAAAAGGGAGCATTTATTAGTCTGTTACGAAAAAATAAACATGTGTTCGCTTGGAGATATGATGATCTAAAAACTTATGACACATATATCATTCAGTACACTATTCCAATGCTTCCCGAGCAGAAACCAATTCAACAAAAATTGAGAAAAATACACCCAAACTTAGAGAGTCAGATAAAATATGAACTCAACAAACTCTTAAAAGCTAAGATTATTTTTCCCGTACGACACTCGAATTGGGTCTCCAATATGGTACCAGTCAGAAAAAAGAATGGTGACATAAGAATTTGTATTGATTTCAGGAATTTAAATAAGGCAAGTCTAAAAGATAATTTCCCATTACCCACTATGGAGCAGATACTCCAATCAGTGGCTAGTTCAGAGTTAATGTCCTTCTTGGACGGATTTTCAGGATATAATCAAATTTTGGTTCACCCTGATGACCAACTCAAAACCACATTTAGAACAAAGTGGGGAACATATGCTTATCAGAAGATGCCTTTCGGACTTATTAATGCAGGAGCCACTTTCCAGAGAGCGATGGATATCGCTTTCAAAGGGTTAATTAATAGAACAGTAGTTGTCTATTTAGATGACATTACTGTATTTTCAAGAGAAAGATCCAATCACTTGCAAGATTTGAACCAAATCTTCCAACACTGTGAAAAATACGGTATTTCTCTAAACCCTAAGAAATCTTTTTTCTCTCTTGATCAAGGTAAGCTCCTAGGCTTTATTGTATCTAAAGATGGCATCTATATCGACCCAGACAGGATTAATGAAATTTCTGAAATCCCTTTTCCTCATAATAAAATCCATGCAGTCATTCTTAGGCCCAAATTATTTTGTAAAAGATTTATTCCAGATTTTCTCAATTTTTACCACTTCAAAATATGATTAAGAAAAATTCAGTATTCAAATGGGGAGTACCAGAGAAGGAAGCATTTGAACTAATTAAGAAATCAATAATCAATGCCCCAGCTCTAAATACTCCAAATTTTTCTAATCATTTTACATTATACACCATCACATCCGATTCTTCTTACGCCGCAGTACTTACGCAGATCAACGATCACAATTTGGAAGCACCGATTTCATTCTATAGCTCAAATCTTCAAGGTGCAGAATTGAACTATTTTGAAGTAGAAAAACAAGCCTTTGCTGTGTATAAAGCGGTTAAACATTATAGACCATTCCTGTTGAAAGCCCATACAAAGGTTATAGTTCCCTTCTCCTCAGTTAGACAACTGTTAATCCAGAGAGAACTGGGAGAAAAAAGGGAAAATTGGGTAACAACGCTTCAGGAATACGACATAGAAATAAAACCAGCAAAGATTGTTAGAGGTCAAGGTTTTTGCAGGTTATTGGCAAGCGCATCCAACATTCCAGAATCAAGAGATATAGATGAACCTGAAATCATCAATCAGGTAAGTGCCACCGATTCTGAATCACAGTATGCTGATTTAATATTTTTCCTAAAAAATGGATATGCACCTCCCAACTTGTCCTACAAAAACAAAAGGGCCATAAGATTGAAAGCAAAGAATTTTACCATTATTGATGATGTTCTATTTAAACAAAATTATGATTCTGTTTTATTAAGATGCCTTGAGAAACAAGAAGCACAAAAGGTCTTGCAGGAATTGCACGACGAACCAGCTGGAGGCCACTTCAGAGCTGATACAACAGCTCACAAAGTCATCCATGCCGGATATTACTGGCCCACTTTGTTTAGAGATGCTCATGAGCATGTAAGGAAATGCCCAAATTGCCAAACTTCGAGTGAAAGACAAAAGAAATCAGTCTTTCCTCTACAACCGGTCAACATTGAACAACCATTTGAGCAATGGGGATTGGACATTATTGGAGAAATTACTCCTAATTCTTCCAAACAGCACAAGTATATCCTTACTGCTACAGATTACTTCACCAAGTGGGTTGAAGTAATTCCGCTAAAGACAACAAACTCTGAAGCCATTATTGAATTCATAGATCAATTCATCATTACCAGGTTTGGTGTCCCGAACGCTCTTGTTTTTTATAATGCTTCATACTTTTCAGGCAATGCTATGTTTGATTTCGC
>APFE030818483.1:0-13024 GCA_000404065.3 Pinus taeda | reverse complement strand
AGAAGGCCAACAGGAAGGAATTGGAATGAAAAACCATGAAACCGCTTCATTTTGGTGTGGCCGCTTGCAATTCCTATGTTGTTTCTGGTCTAGATGCCAGACCATCGCTTCCACAATGTGTTTTTGGTTTGAAAAACTGAATCAGAAAGCATTGGGTTGTTGTCGGTTTACCCCCTCTCTCAACAGAAGCAGCTAATTAATCCTCTCCCCCAGTCCCCAGCGTGCCTGAGATAGTTGGATTGAAGCTATGTTTAAGGCAACTAGTTTGATGACCTCTCTCTAGCTTCAGAATTATGAATCTCAATCTCAAAATGTGTTTCGTCTCTGGTGTACCCTATAGCTCATATGGCAAGTCCTGGACGCACATTAGGCGCTCATATGGCAAGTCCTGGACGCACATTAGGCACAGGCTGCATCCCCTGTTCCCTATATAATTCCATTAGGCACAGGTTGCATCCCCTGTTCTCTATATAATTCCTCATCACAAACAAACTCACCAAAAAATATTATTCACTGGATATCAAAATCGTGCTTGCCTTAGATTTCAACCTATAAATGCAGTTCCATGTGTTACCTAAATAACTTGAATATTTTGCCCGGTGTTCATATGTTGTGGCAAATTCATTAGAAAATATTCATTGGCATTGGAAATATGAAAAAGGTGGTTGATTAGTAGTTGAAGACTTCGATGGAAGAAATTAGGGATAGAGTACTCTTTTGTTCTCACTTTTCATGGTTTAACAGGTGTTAGCAGATTATAAAATATGATTAATTAACTGACACATTAGCCTCTTTGTATATATTCCGACTAATAGCAATAAAACCGAAATTAATTACATATATACCTAGTAAACAATCTTTGTCTATTTTATAGCTTTCGTTGCCATTAAGATTTCATTCATATCTCTATCTATTTATAACGTTCGTCACCATTAATATTTCATTCCAAGACGGATATATAACTGTGCGCACAACTCTCCCTGACAAGCAGAGCCGTTAGCATTCATCTGCCTTCAATAAATTTCTTGTCAGCACCACCATCGTTTGACATTATCAATCTCTTCTGCATTAAAATTTTCCAATTGAAAGGAAATTCCATCATTTTCTTCTTTAGTAAAACTAGAAGTAATTACAGTACAAAGAATAGGGGAAACAAGAGATGTAAATAAGTAGACCAGTGCTGACATTGGTGATCACGCAGGTCAAATTAGCAATGCAGATAATGTGAGAAAAAACACTGATCAATTTGGGGGATGGGGATGTTGACAGATTAGCGGAAGAACAAGGAAACAAGAGATGTAAATAAAGAGACTAGTGCTGGTGTTGGTAATCACGCAGGTCAAATTAGCAACGCAGATAACGTGAGAAAAAACATTGATCAATTTGGGGACTGGGATGTTGACAAATTAGCAAAAGAATTCATTGCCAAGTGCCATCAGAAATGGGAAATGGAGTGACTACGATCGCTAGAGCGCTACCAGGAAATGCTTAGGAGAGGAGTCTGATTATTTCTGTATAATATTGGGATATATCATATGCAATATATTTCTTGGAAAAACCCATACAAAATATTTATATCATTCTTCATGGCCGATGTCAGCTCTATGTGTGTTGTGAATCATTGAAATAGCGTGAAGTCGTGGTCTTCTACCAGTAAATGTAAATATATAGTGTCGTTAAAATTAGGTTTATAGTATTAATGGAGGGTTTATTCTTGATTTAATCATTGTTTCAACTTTAATCATTGTTTCAACCCCTTTAAATTTCTTAAACACTATCTTTTGAACATCAACATCTTTGCTAATTGTTGATTATTTGTGTAAAGTTCGAATACAGATTGTTTGGATCTATCCAGAATTAGACTTCCCTCCAATAAAATGTTTTGCTATCAAATTTCTAAAAATGTGAGATAGATAATTCTTTTACTATGTTTTGTTATTATTCTCTCTACACAATGCTAAATTTTAGTATGTTTTGCTATTATTCTCTCTGCACAATGCTAAATTTTAGTGTCTTTAAAATCAGCATTTTTTTTTATTACTTGTCATAAACTGCATTTTGAGATAGAAATTTTGAATTATTGTCATAAACCATTTGCTTATGTATCCCTATTTAGATCTAAACTCTTTAACTCTTCACTCTGCATGGCATTATGAAATATTAGATTTCATGTGTTATATAGAGGAAACTGGGTGTGGCATTATGTAAATCACAAAAGTTAATATGTACAAAAGTTAATCTATGCAATAGCATTCAAAAAATTCAAAATTATGTGAATCACAAAATAAATCTTGAGAACATTTTAAAAATTTTAAAATTATGTAAATCACAAAAGTTACTCTATACAAAAATTAATCTATTCTATGCAATAGCATTCATTGGAAAGCCTTAAATCAGTACACTTGTCCATGTGGTCCATGTGAATCACAAAAAGTCATTGGAAAGCCTTAAATTAGTACATTGGTCCATGTGAATCACAAAAGGTTATTCTTCACAAAAGTTAATCTTGACAATCGAATTCATTGGGAAGCCTTAAATCTGTACACTGATCTTACTTTTGAACACTTCAAAGTGCAGCCAAGAATAATCTATAGTGGGCTGGTTTCACTAATTTACAATTTACTATTTCAGTGGGCTGGTTTCACCAATTTACAATTTACTATTTCAGTTTGCAGTTTCACCAATTTACTATTTCAGTTTGCTTATCTTAGAATAACAAGATACAATAACCTTCTCTTTATTTTTGAATACCGAATATACCTTCTCTCTATCTTAGAATACAGAATACAATAGGTATATCTCATACAAAATACAATAGGTATATCTCCTATCAAACTTCTTGATTCTCTTATCAAACTGGCAGGGACAACCACTATGTATTCCTCACTCCATAGGACAATATCCAGCACCATGCCTGCGTCTAAATTTCACTTGTAGCAAGCTATTTGCTTCTTTCAATTTATTGAAGAGAAGAGTTTGGAATAACTGGATCATTTCATTGACCCCCTGAGAAATCTGTGTAGTGAATTGAACTTTCAGTCACACAATTCCTTCAACCATGCGTGGATATTAGATATGGTTGGGTATGCATATACTATATAGGCATGCTTCTGAGGTGGGCAATGATTGTCTTGGAGCATCCTTCCCTTAGGTATCATTTAAACATTTCTCTAATGAAATGTCAGGGGACCAAATCACTCTATTAGAAATAAAACCCGGTTTGACATGGGGTTCAGGCGAAGTGGCCTTTCTTCATCCAAATCACAATGATAAGACTGAAGCACAAATTAGAAAAGGGCTTCATTTGTGCTTGACGGCAGGGACTACCGGCTGCATGCAACACTTGTTTGCTTAAGATTTCAACACAACCATGAAGTTTAATGGTTTAGTGGTTTCTCATTTGTATTCACAATCTTTTTTTATAGCAAATGGTAGTACATACACTCACGGGTCAACAGGTGTGAACAAGCTCATGTTCCACAGCATTGGGTAGATATTTGTATATTTTGTTTTAAATAGAATAATAAATTTAAATAAATTATCATGTATATATCTAATCGTTTAGACTAATATCTTAATTTATTATAATATTATTTTAAATTTTATTTTAAAACACAATTTATTAAAAAATATAATGGTTCAAATTATTAATTAATATTTCAAAAATTTATCTAATAATAATTTTTTATTTACATTTGAAAAATAAAAGAGATAACAGTAATGACAAAGCAAGTCTCATCATCAATTCTAGCCTCTCAAATTTTCGGTGGTTTAAAATCGATTTGCAAAAAATCTCACCATGTTATAAAACATTAATAAAATTTTATCAAAATTTTATGACCAATTTTTTACAACATAAATCATCTTATTCCACTCCACCAAAAATACCCATTATTTTTCCATCATTTACCGCAACAAAAATTTTAAAAATATTATACTTCTTTATTTAAAAAGAAAGATATAAATCAAATATCTAATCTTTTTTTTATTTTTAAATATAAATCTTTAAATCAAATATCTAACTTAATTTTTTTTATTGAAATATCTAACCTAAATTCTTAGGGTACATGGAACTCTTTGGACTTTCTTTTGCATGATTCATAATAGGTTTAAACAAAATTTAATGGACACCACGTAAAAACAAATTTTTTTATTTATTATAAATAACCGATATTTTATGTGGTTTTGTTTTTTTAAATTTATTAAAATTATAAAATGATTTTTTTTATATAATTTCTTAAAATACATTAATGTTTTCTAGACTTTCCCTGCATTATTCATAATTTATTTTATTTTAATGAAATTTAAATTATATAAAAATAGGTTATTACCATTATATAAATTAAATTTCAATATATTCTATATAAAAGACAAGAGAATCTCTTACACCTCTAGAGAGGTAGTTCATAAGAAATTCTAGAGGCACATTTTAACTAGGAAAACTAAAGATAATAATAAAATTGCTTTACATTATTGGAATTCCTATTTTAAAAAGCTTTATGAATCTCCAAATGTCATGGATAACTTTGAAACCCAACTCACAGCGAAAGAAGTTTTCTCGTTAGAAGACATTGATTTTGGGGTTAAACGCCTGGCAAATGGGAAAGCTAAGGACATTGAAGCTTACCAAGCGGAAATCTTAAAAATTGGAGGTCATGTCCTCATCCGCCCGATGCACAAGATTTTCAATCAAGTGGTGAAGCAAGGGTTCCCTAAACCATGGACTCAGAGCCTCATTATCTCTATTTTTAAAAGTGGGGATATAAACAACCCCTCTAATTATCGGACAATTATGACCAGCCCTCTCTTAGCCAAGTTATATGGTATATTTTGGAAAATAAGTTGAGCATATGGCTTGAAAGTGAAGGTAAGCAGGCTAAAGGCCAAGCAGGTTTTAGAAGACAGCACTCAACAACGAACCACCTTGTTACACTTAAGATCATTGTGGAGGAATTCCTAACGATAAATCTAATCTCTTTTGTTACTTTGTGGACTTTAGAAAGGCTTTCGATGTGGTTCCTAAAAACAACCTATGGAAAAGATTAGAAGAGCTAAAGGTTCCTTTCAAGTTGAGAGTTGTCACTATAATGTTATACGAGAATGTAATTGCCAAGCTAAAGAGCAATGAGGGGTGGTCAAAAGATATTAAGTGCAATATCAGAGTTAAACAAGGTTGCCCCCTCTCCCCTACCCTATTTGCATTTACATCGACAAGAAAGAAGGTTGTTTAGAGGAAGCAGGTTGTGTTGGCACGATCTTAGCTGGGATAGTCATCATCCTTCTTCTCTATGTCGGCAATATTGTTCTTCTCGCAAGGTGCCCATCTGATGTTGATAAACAACTTAGACTTCTTAAGGATTGCTACTCTAACATGGGTATGACTGTTAACACTAACAAAACAAAAGTTATGATTATCAAATCCAAGAAGGACACTTATGCTAATTTTATGTATGACAATAGTAACTTGGAGGAAGTGTCTTCTTACAAGTACCTAGGAATTGATATTCATCACAAGCTCAACTAGAACTATAGCATTGAGAAAAGGATTAATGGGGGGCAGAAATCTTATTTTGGTATTGAAAATAATTGTAAAACGACAAATATCGTAATGTGGGATAGAAAGAAGTTCCTTTTTGAAACTTTAGTCACTCTTGTGATCTTATATGGATGTGAGGTTTGGGGTTGCAACATCTCTAGAGAATCTTGGAGAAATATTAAGCAAATCCAGAAGCGTTTTATAATGTATAACCTCAAAATTAAAAGCAATACACCCTATCCTATTCTCCTTATAGAAGTGGGTCTTTCCCCTATCAAGAGCCTAGCTATGACTAGGCTTCTTTTGTACAAGCACAAACTCAATAACATAGGAGAGCATAGACTTCCTAAACTAGCTTTAAATTCCATCCAAAACCACCTAAGGCTCAAACGAGGTTGGTATAAAGACACGAGGGTCTAGTTAAACCATTCGAAGATTGACCAGAATGGTGCATTGCAAAACATTAATAACATTAAAAATATTGTCATTTCTAAGTTAAAAGAAAAATGTGGTGTGAGAAAGATTTAGCAACTAAAAGAAAGTTAATATATTATAAGGAGGTCACCAACCCCACCCTAGAAGATGAAAAGTATCTCTCTATTTTAACTAGCTCAAAGAAGAAAATTAATATAGCCAAGATTAGAACGAACTCTCATGAGCTCCATAGTGAAATGAGTCGTTGGGCAGTTCCTAAAACACCATGGATGGAAAGGATTGTCGTCTCTGGGAGAATATGAACATCGAGGATGAAAATAACTTCCTCTTAGAGTGCCCTGCGTACAACCACATTAGATCTTAGTTTCATAATATTTGTTGCAATACTGACCTTCCTAGCCTTTTATGATGTCAAAATTATAGTGAGCTCGGGAGACTTCTCTCTAAGTTTTTTTAGCATAGGAATAAAATCTTAAGTCAAACTAAATAATTCGTTTCTTTAGGTCTGATAGACCAAAGTTTGGTCTCAATGGACATTAACCACCATCATCATCAAGTACCAACTATTATTCCAGGATTTACAATTTTTAAGAATTTTATATTTCTTTTTAAAAATAGAATTTTAAATCAAACACCTAAAATAATTTTATTTTTTTAATATTAAATTTTAAATGAAATATCTGAGCAGGATAAATGGACTTTTTTGGACCTTCTTTGCATTGTCGTTAATTTAGTGTTACAAAAATTTTAATGGCACGCCAGGTAAAACAACATTTTTTTTTTCAAAAACACTTAATATTTATAGGTTTTTTTTCAAAATGATAAAATGATGATCTTGTTACTTTTATTCCATGATACGTCGAAGGAAAATACGTATTGTTTGAATTGAACCTTGGTGTAAACACAATGCTTGCACGCTAGCTAGCGTCACCTTCTCTAGTTGATTATTTTTGGGTTAACCCTTGTCAGTTCAATCAAGTAGATTAAGGTAAGTGGGAAAACCTTAACAAGCACATTAGAGATACAATAAACTACTTCTCTATCGGAACAACCTCTTTCGCTGTCAATAAGTCAGGATCCCTCTTCCGCCTCTATGTTATGAAACCAACTCACAAAAAGATAGAAAAGATAGATCAACACCTTAGAATTTAGCCTCTTCGAGGGGGGCAACCTCCTTTACATTACACAAATGAACAATTCTTGGATGATACAAATGACAAGACCTCCTTTCTATATATAGGAGGGTCTAAGGGTCATAATAATAATCAAATCCGACATAAATTAATTAATGTAATGGCACAATAATAACAATAGTGGGCTTCTATGGGGCCACATAATAACATTATGGGGGATACATGGGCACAAAAATATAATTAAGGGGGTTGTATTATAATAATAAGCGTACACTAGTAGTATAGGGACCTGACATGCCCCTCTCCTTCAAAAAATGTTGTCCTCAACGCTTGAGTAGTTCTTGATGCTTCTGTATAAAATTCTCATCCTTCCATGTGGAATCTTTAGTAGGTAACTTCTTCCACTTGATGAGATGCTTTGAAATTGATCGATTTCGTAGCTGTCGACTTCTCGGTTTTGTGAGTGGTTCAGGTTCCAATATGATTTTTCCTTCCTTTTCAAGTTTTGGCAATATTGTTGGAACTGGGATCTTCGAAAAATTTGGAATGAGTTCCCACCCTACTTCGCAATTCTTCCATTCATCCCTTGCTTTGTTTATCAAATTTGGTTGGATAATTATACCAACCTTTACCATTTCTACAACCATATGCTCAATTTCACTCCTTTGGGCATATGGATATCTATAAGGCCTGATGTTTCGAGGAACACTTACTGGAATAAAATGAATAGCATGATAATGATCACGAATATGTGGGAGACCTTTGGGAGTCTCAAATACCTTTGAATGATTGTACAATACTTTTTGGAGATCTAGAGAAATACATGATTTCAATGTGGAAACCCTTAGCGAATATAATTGTGCTATTATGCCTCGTTGTTCTTTCTTTAGAAGATTTTTCATTCCATTAGAGCTAATTATCTTTCCTGGTTTCCCTGTGATACTCCTTAATTCAACTTCCTTTCCTTCCGAAGAAAATTTCATGAAAATTTCTTGAAAATTAAAAGCTATTATACCCAAGAGTTGTAGCCATTGGATTCCTAGTACAACATCAATACCACCCATTGGAACAGAAAGCATTGGGATATTCAATACATATTCTCCCATGGATAGCTTGATATTATGGCATTTTCCAGAGAAATTTATGGTTCCTCCACTTACAACCGTCACTTGACACTCTGGTGCTGGATATATGAGCAATTCAATTCCTTAGCTATCTTACAATTAATAAAATTATGGGTACTACCCGAATCAATCAACACTATTACCTTTTTTCTTCTTGATATGTCCTTCTATCTTTATAGTTTGAGGAGTGGTAATTGCAACCAATGCATTACAAGATATGGTCGGATTCATTTCTTCTTTCTCTGGGGTTGGTTCCTGGTGAGTATCCTTTTCTTTTGATGTTTCTTGATACATTGCTTCCTGATATTTCACTTCTTGAACCTTCTTCTTCTTGATATTTCCTTCTATCTTGAGAGTTTGAGGAGATATGGTCGGATTCATTTGTTCTTCCTCTAGGGTTGGTTCCCAGTGTATATCCTCTTCTTTTGACATTTATTGATCCTTTTTCGTCATTAGGAGGCCTTTTTTGTAGCAGCTTTGTCCCACCTTCCTTCAAACCTTCCATGTCTTTCTTCAAATCTTCTATGCCTTTCTTCCAATATGCTTTCATACCATTGATATCAGCTTCCATGCCATAGATAAAACTATTTATCTTTTTCTTCTCTAGAATATCATTTACCCTTATATTCAATTTTTGAAAGTCCTCAATGTGCACTGCCATTGAACCCTTTTGTTTGAGATTTATCAATTGGCTAAAGAAGGTGTTGCTCTTGGTATCCTCATAATGTGCTATCATTTCCTCCATGAAAATTGACCACGTGACAAGTGGTTTATGAGAAAAAATCCCTTTATACCATAAAAATCGATTCAATTCTAAATAATTAGACGCAATACGTACCTTTTGTATCAGTGGTACACCATGTAGATCAAAATATTTCTCCATCTATAGTATCCAATTTACTGGATCCTTGCCTTCAAACTTCCTCATGTTGCTTTTTCTTGATTTTAGGAGCTCAATCTAGAAACGACTGTAACTCTGTAATTTCAAATCTTTAAGTTTTGAAATTTCAGCCTGTAATAGACCTTTGAGTCCTATTTCTAACTCCAAAAGTCTAATCGTAATTGGATTCCCAAAGAAATATTTATTCCCAATACCCCGCAATGACCTAATTATAGACTAGTTTAGTAGATTGAACTTTTATGGCATGCCACGTGTCACTGTTTCAACCTTAGGTTCTAAAAATTATACCCAAACAAAATAAATTCTGTCCTCTTTCTGTAACTTCTTACAAACTTTCAATCTGTTGCTCAGGGAGAAATTTATGATGATTTTCCCAATGACACTTGTTTAGGACATAATTTGGGAATTTGCAAAAACCCTAACTTCCTCAGATCATATATTCCAAAATGTAGCAAGCCAAGATCTGAAATTCGGAGGCGAGGTTCACACTGATTTCTTCTCAAATGGGTTTTCTTTTTAGCTTTTGAAACTTCATACCGAAAATGATATAGCGAGAATTCCATGATGACCTGTTTTAGATGAAATTTTGGAGCTTGCCAAAACCCTAACTTCCTTAGATAATATATCCAAAAATGTAGCGAGAAAATATCTAAAATTCAAACCCAAGGTTTAGCGAGATTTGCTCTCAAATGGGTTTTTTTTCGCTTCTGAAACGTCGCAAAAAAAATTTATAGTGAAAATGCCACACTAACCTATTTGGAGTAGCCAAACCCTAGAATCCAAAGATTTGGTACCAAATGTTATGAAACCAACTCACAAAAAGATAGAAAAGATAGATCAATGCCTTAGAATTTAGCCTCTTTAAGGGGTAACCTCCTTTTGATATATAGGAGTTTAAGGGTTCATAATATAATTAGAGCCGACATAACAATAATAATGTAAGGGCATAATAATAATAATAGTGGCTTCTATGGGGCACAATAATAACAATATGGGGAGTACATGGGCACAACAATATAATAAGGGGGTTCAACTAATAACAATAAGGGGTTACACTTGTAGTATCAGGACCTATCACTCTAAAATGAATAATTGCTATGCACAGTGAAAAAGAAAAAATGAAAAGTCAAAAATTCAAAATGAAAATTGAATAAGGTGAAAGAAGAGAAAGGCTTACTGCATAGGGAGGTGATGCAAGTAACTCCGTCAGGGTACTGACCAAGCTTGCTAGTAGCGGATCCATGCTTGTGTTCCTATGTGACTCCACCAGGATACTGTCCAGGCTTTCTAGCAGTGGAGAAACACCAGAGATGAAATTAAGACTCTGACAACTATATTGCTTGTGCATATATATACCCCTCAACCTCAATTGAAAAAATTGTGTTGCCTTGGCCTGGAATGTGTATCAATTGACCAAGGGTTTGGAATATGCTACATCTTACAATCAAGCTAGTGTGAGACCAAGATGAGCTGAAAATTGAACAATACTTCCGAAGGCGTTAGACTTGCTTTTCACAAACAAGGTCCATTCAGAGAGCTAGAGTTCTACCAGTGTGTCGCCAAGTGTTGTACCGACTACAACCATCCTCCAAAATTTTTCCTTCGCCTTGTTTTGGTGCCTCCCTTCCAACCTTCACAATAGCTTGCCTTGCTTTGTCAAGTTCACAAGCTTCAATGTCTTTCTTGCACAAAGGTAGCCTATCGATCACAGCTTGATCCATTCCCCTCACAGGCTGTTTACCCGAACTTGGTTCAACTGCGGGTTGAGAAGCTTCCCCTTGAAAATTGCGCATTTATGGAGGGAAACCAGCCTCCCCTCCATAAATTTCACAATCCTCTTTGGCACCCTGCTAGGCTCCACGATTGCGCAATCCTACTAGCCAACACTCCTAGCAAGATTTTTGCAAATTTCCCGAGCAAGACTACCTAGCCCAAAATTTGTGCAAATATGGGTAGCAGTCAGCTGCTCTGCCTAGAAATTGTGCAAATCTTTTGGGAATAAAACCCAGGTCCCAGCCAAAAATGCACATTTTTTTCCAACAGTCGAGTAGTTTGTTGCATGTGCCGCTGAGTTGATAGGTTCCCTCTCAGACTAAGCAAAGCAAACTTGCATGCATGGGTTTCTTCTCCCAAGGTAGCATGCAAAGGCATCCCTTGTTTCAAGGATCTATTTTTAGTAGTTGGATGTTACATGCAAAGAGCCATTTTGAAACCTCCCACAAAGTGTCCCTTCCCTTAGATTCATGGCATGCATGTCACAACCTCGATGTTATCAAAACACATCAACAGGACACTGTGGATCTCATTCCTCACATCAACCTTGTAGCTCTAACATCCCACATCAAATCTAGGAGTAGTTGGCACATTCAACTCAGTTGTTTTGAGGTAAGCCCACTTCCCATTCCTTGTGCTACATTTTTGTCGCTTTTTGTGTTTTCACTTGTGGGAGTACTATTTTCTTGATTTATTTGAACGCTTGCTATCATTTACATACATAATAGCTTGTCCTAGCTCTATTTCAGTTTTCATTGCATTCTCACTGTTGTCGCATGCATGAAATGGTTTTTCATGGACGTTCACCCAATCGGCGAACTGCCTCACCCACATGCATGTTGATCTGTTTGTTGAATATTTCATTCATGTTTTTCATGCACTATCAATGACTTCTATTATCACTTCATGTCACCATGCATTTACTATCTTATTTTCTTTCAGTTTCCTGTTGGCGAGTCGGGCCAACCTTGGCCCAGATTCTGCCTTCACCAAGGCTGCATTACGCAATCTGGGGAAGGAAGGCTCACCTTCCTTTCCAGATTTGCACATTCCTGCCTAGCGCTAGCCTCCAGGACTTTTTTACGTATTTCTGGAGGACAGTGGTTGCTTGGCCCAAGAAATTGTGCAAATCTGTCCCTAGGCCAATAGTCCTTCCCAGCTAGAATTGTGCATTATGAAATCCCAACAGTCAACAACTATATTGGACTATGCATTGCATAATTCCAGTAGTCAATTAGTCTCCTAGAATCCCCAACTATGCCTTGTGTAGTCTTAGCAATCGGTCTCCTAACCTCCCGACCAAAATTGTGCAACCTTCATGATCAGTCACACAGGTATGTTGCAAGTCAGTTCTCAAAGTTCATTTTGGTTTTTGACTGAAAAATTTCTTGCCATGAGTCTTGCCATGTCCCCAAGTATTTCAGGTGCTCATCTTCCTCTCAGCAGTGCAGGTACAATGGTTTCCAAGAGAGCAGAGTTGAAGACATCGTTCAGAGCACACCTGGAGATGCAATCGATCAAGTGTCTATGAGCTTGCCTACTCGTGAAGACATCAAGTTGTTTGTATACAACAACATCAAGCAACATCATCACAACGAGAAGCATCATGAACAACAGCTGAAGGTAGCATACTGAATGCAACGAACATGGCAAATGTAGTGAACACAGCGAATGCAAGAGGAAGGTTGTTCACAACACAGAGGTGGAACAAAGTTGCAAGTTCAAGCAGATCCACTGATAATGAAAGAAACTTTGGAGACACAGGTTATGAGGTGACGGTGCAACATGAAGGTCGTGTGAAGGCAAAGAATGGAATGAAGAAGGACTTTCATGTGTTGAAGCAGCAACTCAAGGAAGAATATGAAGCTACACAGACAGACGAATGAGTTGCAGTAGGACCATGAACAACAGTGGGTGCAACATGCACTCACGGATGAAACTGTACCCGTACAAGTTAAACATCCATCCTAGCAACTAACATAAAGCAAGCATGGTGAGCAGTGTGGTTGATTGCATGCAAGGGATTCAGAAGTGTGCATGTCATTGTGTGCACAGATGCAATCCAACGCATTCAACACACTCACTAAGGCAAAGACAAGAAGCAAGTCCAATTGTAGCTAAA